>JACEII010000010.1:2242911-2348227 GCA_014332785.1 Antheraea mylitta
ACAGCTTCACCGGTCTACTAAGGCGAGCGCTTAAGGCACTCAGCCGAATTTATTTTTGGTAACTAGCTCAAGGGTGCTCAGCACACGTCGGCTTGGCCGTTACCTTGAGAAATCCCGATCTGTTCTTGCTAAACTATGCTAAGCTATACATGTATCCATTTTTGGATCATGCAATTAAAATTAACAAAAAAAAGATACAAAAACACAACATGTAATTCGGAAAGAGACAAACTAAACCTATTCGATTCAGTTCGATAAGGAAAAAAGTAAACCCTTCCACCAGGTGTGTAAGGTGCATGTCTGATTAACTGTGTATGTGTAAAATCGATGTGGTGTGTACTGTATCGCGAAAGCAATATCTCTGCGTCTACCCGGGTAGCCACGGACAAATATATTGCCAAGATAACGCGAACAAACAATGTGCGGGTATAAAAACGAGAGCTCTCTGCCTGTGACGCACGAGACAGAGATTCGCGATGTGGCCGGCCACAGGAAAAATTTAATGAGATCGAATTTACAATTTAAACGAACGACGCCGGCGCCGGGATCTAAAAATAGAAAAGTGATATTATTTGACGATTTTAGGGGAAGATAGACGTAAACACGCGAGTTTACTCTATCTTATATTGAGAAATATTATTATTATTATTTAGAAACGGCGGCGCGCGCGAGCCGTTGAATCGTAGCCGCGATGGCGGGAAATTTCGCGATTGCGCGAATGGGGTCCTGTTTGGGGTCGTTCGCGACCTCATCGTATGCTGAGATCTCGTGAAAAATTAGGAGCTGGGCGGACCAGTCCATGCCGGAGAGAGAGACTGCGGGGTCGGCCTGTGAATGCTTCGCCGCCTGGAATCTGGGATCGAGTCGCGCTGCGATCTGCGGTGTCCACGGGACCGGAGGGGCCCGCGCGGGGAGGGGGTTGCGTTAGGCGCAGGTGCGGACGCTGCCGGTGCGCGTGACGCGCGTGCCAGACTCGGAAAGGCCTATCGAGAGTCGAGAGGCGGGGGGCGGGGTTGGTTGACGTCGCAGGCGCCCTGGACGACGAAACCTGGCTTGCGTAACGAGGCTGTCTTGTGCGCGGGGCGCGGGGACAACCGCGATAATTCGCGGTATGGCCCACGCCGCGGCACAAGATGCAACTCGGAGGATCGAGCGAGTCTTTGGTGCGCGAACACTTCGAAGTGGAGTGTTCGCCTAGGCACTTAACGCACCTGGGACTCAGATGACAGTTAAGTGCGAAGTGTCCGTACTCCTGGCAGTTATGACACTGCGAGGGTACGGACGTTTTCCGCGGCGGCTCTACGGTGACGCCGGAGAGGCCGCAGAGGGTCGAGAGCGAGAAGATTTTCTTGCCCTCTATGGTGCGGTCGAGAATGATAAGCACCATGTGATAGGGCGCTTTGTTTCGAAAAGATCGCATGCAATGGACCTCTTTGACTGGGAACTTTTGTTCCCGGAGGTCTTCGTAGATATCGTCTACAAGAATCTGGGCGGGGACTCTGCGTATTACTACGCGTAACATGCGCTCTTCTTCGAGCGCATATGTTGAAAAGGCAATTTTCTTAGCGCGCAGAAGGCGCGTAAGATTGCGATGCAAGTCTGATGTGTCGACCTTTACCTGAATACCCGCCCGGGTACTCACGGCAGAGGTTAACGGAATTCCTGCTTCCTTCAGCAGGTCAGAGATATGGAGCCAGGACGCCTTGTCCTGGATCGTGACGGGAGGAGGGGGACGGGGCTTCTTGCTCTAAGCTGCGGGACTCGCAGCTTTTGAGGGAGCCGGTACGGAGGGCGTGAGTGACGCCTTTGGCACTTTCGCGCCATCGACGTTGGAGATCTTTGAGGGCTTAGCGCCCTCAGTGTCTGAGGTTGAGATCGCGTGCTTGATGCGCGATTTGGGCTTGCGGGAGACGACGGTGAAGCCGTCGTTCCCGGCGGGGGGGGTCTTGCTCTATATCGGAGCATTCCTCGTCCAAAGAACAAGAAGAGGCCTACCTCTACCTCTTCTTGGCAATATTTTTGTCCTAGGCAGGGAGAGTGTTCTCGGAGGACTGAGGGTCCTTCAAGAGAGCTGCGAAGAAGTTCTTCTCGAGAACATCTTGCGCAGCAGAAATAATGAACGGGATTGGACCGCCCTTGAGAAACTCGGCCGCTTCGGTACAGAAGCGGTCGTATCCGGGCATAAGCTCGGGACTGATCGTCGCGACGAACTTCTGAAAGCGTCTGAGGAGGAGCGAAAAATCGGAAACGTAACACGAATAAAAATTCACGTCCAAAAACGATATGAGCGCACGCGTCCGACCCGCACGGCGGCACGAATCGGAGTCTCACCGGCAGCATGGATTAATTCCTTCGCCTGTCCTATTGGACGAATGTTATTACTACTAATCATCATGGCTGATATAATTTTAAGGAGAGTTCCGGCCAATAGTATCGTTGCCTGATCAATACTAGTGTATGCGAAATATTTCGTTGAAAACCTTTTTCGTTAATCAACTTACTGTAATATAAAAAAATTGAGGTATACTTCAAAGAAAATGTTAATACGTTCGTTAATCCAATTTTTCCTTAATAAATTATATATATTTTTTATGAAAATAAATAACAATATTACTACGAACAGATATTAAATATGTTAATCAATGAAAAATAATCATTATCTCCTAAGAAAACCTTAAAATCTTTAATTTTAAGCCTAATTGCTTTCATCGTGTTTTCAATGGAAAGTAACCTTTTTTCACAGCATCTAATAACTCAAGTTTATATGCCCTTACTCGACCTGCAGACGTTCTCAGAACGAAATGTCACACAGATTATCGACTCACTGCGACCCTAAACTCCGTGTGGGGAATGTTAAATAATTATTTTATTATGTAAGTCATATATTTCTTTTTTTATTTTGTTATGTATATTTATACTATGCAACTGCAGAAAATTTTTAATAATTTTTGGGCTTAAAAACTGAATGTTTGTTTTTAATACCTGTAGTACATAAAATATTCAAATTTAGGGTCAGGACTTGTTTATCAATTTATTACGATTTTGTGTTTTCTCAGAAATAAAATTATAAGATTAGGACGAATAGTTTTGTTTATAGTTGTAATACACGCCGAATATGCGAAAATTACTTCTATAGTGCACTTTAAGAAGTAGCGTGATGATTTTTAATACTTCAATAAACGTCGACAACTTTTAAAAAATGCCTTTAATAACAAGTAATATAATTGTCAGAATTAAAAATTATCTACCTCGTTTGAATTATACATTCTAATGAAATTGAAAAAGAGATCTTTTATAACGAAAAAAAACTTCTGATAAGATCGAGTTCGCAGATTTACAGAGTTTTGGATTGTGTGGCATGACGATAGCGAACGTTCAGTACCCGTCCGTCTCTTTAAATAGAGCTTGTATGTCCCCAGGCCCGCATAACGACAGATCAAACCTCCGTGGCCTGGCAGTAAATTTCGCTCCTGCACACTTGCCGTGTCCCCCTCTCGGCAGCGGCTCAAGCCTAGGTACAATCCCCCGGAGTGAAACCCTTGAGTACATTACTATCGCGATACAGTGAAACGAAATTTTCAATCACTATTGAACACACAACACAGATCACCCCCAGATACGTATATAACCGAGGTACTTCTGTGGACGAGGTTTGTTATGCTTCTCGAATTGTACTGTGCCTACTATCAGTCTCGTCGCTTTGCTGTATTTCAGAGACACAAGCATACACATATAGGGCACTCAGACCAGATCAAGTAACAATTGCAATATACAACAAGGAGACCGCGAGTATAAGAAGCACTGTATAATGTATTCTACCTCACTCTCTCGTACGTTAAACCTTGTAGATGTGTATGTTCGTCTCTTTTTGATGTCGCTCTTTCGTTTCATCAGAGATCAAATCAGGACATGACTAAACAAATTCTCACTTCAAAAAGTTATAGGTAATCTTACATTGTTTTATGTCACATTCTTACAAGTGATCGGGTTTGTGGCGAACTAACTATGTAATGCACAAGCATTACAGTTCATAAGAAAATATAATGATAACAAAAATATATATGATATGATATGATTAGCGATTATACTTTCGAACGAAAAAAAAAAGTTACAAATTCGACGATCTTCGATATTGTCTTAAAAAAACCATTGTCTGTATTAAATTAACCATATATTGTATAATCATGTATTGATTGTAGTGCTAACATTATTAACCTGTTTTGACACGCTGATCCTAAAGAGTATTTGCAGTTAAGGAAATTCACTTTTCATTATGGAAATACGCGTATAGTTAATCTATAGGTCAACGAAAACAATTATGATCTATATTTCTTCTATAAACTCGCCGTATTATTAGAATTATAGCTTACTGAGCAGCTTAAGAATTATAACTGCAATGAATCTATACTTTATTATCAGAAATATGTAAAAAAAAAAAATAACCTATAGAGGTACGGTAAACTACATTAATGTAATGGATTATCCAATTATGTGTTATTCCCTGATGTATGCGATTCTCCTAATTCTTGGAGAAAATTTAAATTAGATGCACAAATATATTACCAAAAATGGCTCAAACAAATAGACCTCTAGTTAGTAAAAACTATGTCGATTGTACTAAAATCAGAATGAATCACGATTTTATGTCAGTTATTATTTATTGTATGTATAAAATAATATTTGACCTGTGGACATATTAGCCTAATTCATGTGCGTTACAGTATTAAAAGCTTTTAAATAAATTAAATAATAGTTTCAGGCGTGTCTGCGACCACGACGAAATGGGCAAGCTACTCCAATATTGCAATAGAGCTAAGAAAGGTAAGAATAATTTTTAAAAATATTCTTAATAATTTTATAACGCAATTTTGTATATAAATAGTTCTATTTATGCAATTAAAATATACTTAATCATAAATTTTGTAATTTCTATGCACTTTATATATTTCTTGCCTTTAAAGCCCTTTGTAGCTATTTTTAACAATAATTTATGAGGCGGAAAATTCAAAATAATGTAAACATTGTGAAAATACAAAGTTTTTCCAGATTTTACAGGTATTCAGGAATCCCTCTACAATTGGGCGCGCATCATGTAAGGATGACTGGATAGATTTCAATCAATTTTTTTAATTTAAAGACCTGGACATTTGGTCCTTATTAAAATTTAAAAAAAATTATAGGTACTACGCGTTCAACGATGTATGTTTTTACTTATAGAAGTGAGCCAAGAAATGTTGTACTTTTTTCTTCTGTGCATAGGTATTAAGATTATAAAAACACAGACGAAGTCGTAGTTATCAGGTAGTTAATAATATTGTAACTACCCAATGTTTTGTATGTCCCGACCATATCTAGTGCTCTCAAATCCTGCGATAAGGAACTATTTCTTAAAAATGTATTTTAGTAACTATTATTTCAATATTTGATAAGTTGGACTGCCGTCTTTTATAACAATTATCTATAATATTTGTAGATGATAGAGCCACGTTGAAGCTATAACTGGTTTCAGCATGAATGGGTCAGCTCGTCCGGGGTAGTACCACCTCACAGAAAACTGAAGTGAAGTAACAGTGGTTGCATTGTTGCGTTTCGTTCGTTCAGTGAGAGTGCCGGAGGCCCACTTCCCCTTCCCCTCCCCTTCCACTTCCCTCTTCTCTCCTTTCCTTCCATCCTTCTAAACACAGGCTGGCAACGCACTTGCAACTCCTCTGGTGTTGCTGGTGTCTATGGACGGCGGTGATCACTAAACATCAGGGAAGCCGCCTGTCCGTTTGCCTCCTATATGATACAAAAAAAGGAACAAACTGAAAGCACTTAAATATTCATAATTTGAGATCGGATAGCGCATCTTAGTAGTCCGGTGAATCAGTTAAAATTCTGCTAGGTTAATAGCGTTGTCAGTTCGACAAAAAAGAAAAAAAGCTTGTCTTAAATGAAATAATTATAATTGAAAAGAAAATACCATGAATGTGTACTTTGAATTCTACTCGCAATAAAACTTTTTTTTTTACTTAGTAGTTACATGTTTTTATATCCTTCTGATCGTTTCAAACACATATCGGTTAGTACCTCTTCCATCTGTATAAAGAATACGTTTGTTTGTGTCTGGAATTGTTAGAATGAAATAGATTACATGCAATTAGGAATATAACTTTTGTGGATAAAGTATTTTTCAAGTCAATGTATTTCATGCTGTATAATATAAACATTTAAGGTCATCAATAGATTATTTAAATTTTAACGTTCCAATTCTTTAGTATATCTCTTCTAAAACTTATTTACGCTATGTAACGAATATAGGAGAATCGATGTTATTTTTTAACAAAGCTGATAAGGCACCGATAGCATGTTCAATTATTATATACATAGCATGAAAACACTTACGATTGATTAAATTGAATATAGGTACATAGTTATTTTTTATTTATTTCTATCACTTACAATAATAGTTTTAAAAATCATGTATTATTCCTGTACAGCATGTTAAAAAACTAAAAATTTCCACTTAGAACTGGCCACTTACAACAAGGATATCTATATATTAAAACGTGAAGCAAAAAAATTGTATCCCTTTTTAACCTATTTCTAGTCAATGGTTGAACTTGTAATTTGGCATAGTTAAAGTTTATAAGGCGGAGAAGTGCAGAAAGCTGTTTATTTTATATAAAATGCATTAGAAGTACATTAAATTAATTAAAATATGCACTACTCACACTACTACTCGAATTTTACACAACATATACACACATGTAAATAAAAAAGACATTTTGACAGCCGTCAATAATTACGAAGTTCAAAAGAGGTTGTGAAGGAGGTTGCTATGCTCGACTGTATGTATTTTTTAACTCTTACGTTCCAATTACCATTTTTCATCCTACATTCAACAATGATATTATAAAATATACCTATTATTTGTAATGTTTATTATTTTTTATGGTGAACTTACTTCAAATGATGATATAATAAAAAAAAAGTCAAATAATACTTTGTATAATCAAAATAAGAGTTTTGTTCATAAAAGTAATCCATGACTTAGACCTCCGCGGATACAATGTTGCAATTCAACCTCATGTAGCAAAAAAAAAATAATTTATTGTCAAAAGCTAATGGTAGTATTAAAAACATCTTTGTCTTGGATTCATCATTTGATTGTATTGTGCATCCTTTAGTTTTCCAAACGATGATACTGGGCATATCACTATTTCTCATAATGAACAGACTACATTTAATTCAATATCATCCAGAAATACCACCCACCCATGGTGTCGTGTAAAATAAATTGAAAATTGAGTTATGGGTTGTGATAAATTTCTTTATTTTCGTAAAGTTATGTAAGCTTAAAATTTGAGAGCTTTACTACGTGGTTTTTGATTCAAATTTATAATTAATTTCAATTTTCATTTACACATAGATTTTTTTTATGTTTATATAATTAAAGATCATGGCAAAGTGCAAATAAATGAGTAGCTATGATGAAAACCTTTGATTATAGAAGTATACCCTTTGACAAAAGAACCCTAATAAAGTTCAAACTTTAAAAAATCAATTAACTATGGTCGAATGTCGACCACTGGGCGATTACTAGTTTAAAAATAATTACACATTTGAAAATGGAACTCTTTCACTTTAAAATACAGGCGGTTTGGATTAATTTCTTCATTTAACCAATTGGATGAATATTATTTCTCCTGCTTTAAAATGCATGTTTTATCCACTTGGATCTTTTTTTACATTTTAGTGATATTTTAAATATTGCATAAAAGTGTTATTATGGATTTCATTCTTGAAAATTTTCTTAAGATGATTTCTACAATTTTAATCGTAGTTTGACGCCTCAGTAGATTGTCACTCAACCACAAACTGCTTTTGGCAATAAATACAGTCACACAAATTTTTAAAAGGAATTAAACGTAGATATTGTGTATCATCCCACACACAGTTCTAATCTGGCTACATGTAACATCTTCCTGTTTTCGGAACTGAAAAAAGATTCACTCAGTTAACGCATTTTACGGCATAAGAGGCTGTTAGCGAATATAAAAATCATGTTACCGAGATAATACGAGGAAGTAGCATAAACATTTTCAAAATTAGTTTATTTCTATGAATAATTAATTATTGATTGAAGCTAAGTGTAGTTGTTTTAAAGAACAATTAATTCAATTTCACTTGTTTCTTTTAGTATTTATAAACTTTTTTTTTTTCGAAATGACTACGCTATTGACCCAGCAAGGTCTTAACAGCTTCACCGGACTACTAAGGCGAGCGCTTAAGGCACTCAGCCGATTTTATTTTTGCAACCAGCTCAAGATTTTAGAGCGCCCTACGTGTTATCACTTCATGGTAAAACTAGAATTTTTTAACTCTACAAGTAATATGTAGAAATACTCAATATACACTTATTTCCTATCCTGCTTTGTGAGAATTGACAATTAGGCCTACTAACTATCAAAACAGAAAGAGAAGTTCCCTCACAGAACCTTAGTACCAAAATTGTTTTGAACTGTATCGTAACCAATATACTCGTATACTACGAGTGACGTCTATTACAGTGGTATGCTTAGAAGTGTCGGTTATCAAGAATTACTTGTGTACCCGATGTAGAAGAATGAATGTAACCGAATTTTGTTTAGAAAAATTATATCTCTCCATTGCTAGTCATATTTTTTTGCAGCTCTCTGAGATTTTATGAACGCTATGCCAAGAAAAAAGTTCCATTATTGAAGCGAACTATTACTATCTCCCTAATTCATTTTTTATTTCACTAATATTTTTATCATAGAAATCTTCACCTGACAATTACAGACAACAAAGAAGAATAAGCCTAATAGGTACAGCCGAACTGAAATGATGCAGTAACATAAATTCGGCAATCGTTTATGTAGGTGGTGGAGCCACGGTGAAGCTATAAGGTGTCTCAACATGAATGGGTCGGCTCGTCCAAAGTATTAGTACCACCCTCTCACAGAAAACCGACGTGAAGTAACAGTGTTTGCCTTATTGCGTTTCGTTCGGTCTGTGAGAGCACCGGATGCCCAACTCCATTTATTCCCTTTCCCTCTCCTCCTTCAACACCAACACAGACTGGCCACGTACTTGCGACTCCTCTAATGTTGCTGGTGTCTATGGACGGTGGTGATCACTTAACATCAGGTGACCCATCAGTTACATTACATACATACATATATTTGTACGATAGACAAAAGCATGAAAAATAAGTAATAAAAAACATTATAAAACCGTACCTACTATTTCTAAAATAAACGTATATACACTCTGCATTCGTGATAATTGGATTACCCGGAGAGTATTTAGGTCGCCGTTAGCCGACCTTTTTGTGGACGTTTCACCTCTAGCCCCGTTATTGAACTCTGTTCGAGTTATCAGGCCCTCTATGTACTCTCTGACAAATATTTTTTACTATACACACTTAGTTAAAAAGCTTTTGAAAAACATGATTTTATATATGCCCTCTTAGGTAACCTAATCTTATTGTACTCGTGATGCGTGTACCGGTTATCATTGCAATAATTTATACTCTACGGAGACACAAGAAAGCGAGCTTATAAGGCATAAGAGTCTTGGATAATAGAACTATAGTGCAAGCAGATCATATCAAAATTAACCTCAAAGAAATATGAATGTAAAACAATTACCAAAAAATACCATTAAATATACCTACATATTTAAGCATACATTTGAAGCATTTCTGTAATTTAAAGAAAAACTTAATTAAATTTGTCACGGTTTGCTGCCGAATAAAACTGCAGTTCTATACACCAATACTCATAAATACATTGGTACTTATCAGAACTCAACTGGAACACCTTGAATGATATTGTCGTCTATATTTTCCTTTGAAAACAAAGTGAATACTGCGGCTTAAAAAAAATAAGTGAAGAGGCGGCGAAGTTTTTCAAACAGTACTTTTATTGAAACATTATGAGTGAAATTTAGCAAATCAATGCAGATAGCATAGCATATAGACTGATTTTTACCAGTATAGGTATCCTACGAAATGTACACGCTCGAATCGTTTAAAAAACCTTTCATCCCTGATTAATTATTTCTCACTGCAAACCGTTTGGTCGCCATATACTGGTACCTGTAACCATTAATGTATAGAACAAACCAATGATTCGTAAAAAGGAAGTTTTTTAACGGAATAATGTTCTGATAGTAAACTTGTAAAGTATAGTGAAATAACTAAAAGGGATTTTATTAAAGTTCAGTATATTATTTGCAAAGAAACTTGTATCACTTAAATTAGTTCTGAATAATTCATACAATTGTTGATAATTTATTTATTATATTTATTAATCTTTATTTTCTAAAATATATATTTTGATTTTAATTGACACTGTCGTAAATAATGTATTAAGTTTATATGGTACATATACAACTGAACCAGTGAAATGTTCCATTTGAAATTCTATCAGAGTTTCGATATTTTTATAAAATACTAAATTTTGGCATATACGATTTCATATTATGGAGATTCGTGGCATGTACAAGCACATATTACTCAGATATGAGCACAGTAATTGGATTGAATTGAATTGGTACGATGCCCGTTCTTTATTTGGGTCATGCCGTAGTTGCCTTGTTATTTATTTACTTGTGATCCCTATTAGTATAGTTTTTTCATTCTTTTCCTGGCATTAAAATGAGATCCTATTGATATTTCAATACGGAGAATATCTATACTAATTTTAGTAAATTTAAGATTATTTAATTTTTTTTTTAATGCACTAAGCTCTTTAATTAAATGTTACGTTAATATTTCTTTTTTTGTTTTATTTATATTAGGTCTTTACCTGTGAAATTGCCGTTTTGTATGAAAAAATTTTAAACGATTTTTTTTCATATATTTTTTATTTGTATTAATCGAAGTAATCACCCATGCAATCAATGCATCTTTGCCAACGCAGTGGTAGTTTATTGATACCCTTCTTAAAGAAATCAGCTGGACGGGAGGCAACAAATTCTTCAAAGGCATTTTGTATTGCCTCTCGGGTATTGAATTTTTTTTCCCACCAAGGACTTATCCAAATTCTGGAAAAGTATTAATGTGTAGGCGCAAGGTCTGTTGGAGCGGATGACGGAGAACTTCCAACCACAGTTCTTGCAACTTGGAGACCGTTTGCTGTGCAGTATGATTTCGCGCGTTGTCGTGCAGGAGCAACAGAGACGAGCAATTGAGTAATGCTGGTTGGAGATGTGCCAGCTTGTCCATCATTGTGTTCAGTTCTTCACAGTACACATCTGCAGTAATGCTCACCCCATTTGGTAAGAAGCTGTGATATATCACACTTTTCATCAGTTTTCTAGGGGTAAGTTTTCGTTTAGGGCATTGTTTCGGTGTTGAACCAGGATCCAACCAACTTGTGGAGCGCTTGCGGTTATCAAACAAAATCCATTTTTCATCCCAGGTAACAATGCAGTTCAAAATTCCCTTCATTTGTGTGTCTGTTGCGCGGTGCAAGGCACGTCTCGACGCGTACTTCGCGCTGGCGATCATTGAGTTAGTGGAACACCCATTTATCAAGCTTTTTTACCTTGCCAATTTGACGCAAATGGACCAATATTATTTTAACGCTAACTTCGAAAGCTGCTGCTAATTCAGACGTAGATTGTGTATCATCAGCGTCCACAATCGCCTTTAATTCGTCATTGTCAACCATAGTTTTCGGACGACCGCGAGGTTTATTTTTCAGGTCGAAATTCCCAGAACGGAAGCGAGCAAACCAATAACAGGTGGTGCGTTGGTTTGTAGTGTTAGCTCCGTAAACGTCGTTGATGTTGCGTGCCGCATGTGCCGCGTTGCTGCCACGACGGTACTCATATTCCATAATTACTCGAGTTTTTAACGTATCCATGATGACAAAAAAGCTTGAAATGGGATGAAAATGTAACACTAATCAATAAAGAAACGACTACTTTTGGAAAAGAATTCCATGTTTTTAAAATAGAGTTAATTTGAAATTAGAGTTCTTAGCCGAACAAAAATTATTTTGATTTGAAATGGCCAGTACTGCAGAACGGCAATTTCAAAGGTAAAGGTTTAGGTTCAAAATATAATATATATAATACCTTTAAACAGGCAATTCTTATATATTTTTATATTGTTGTATATTTAGGATCTCGGAAACGACGTCAGCGATTTCCGTGAAAATTTTTATGTATTATATTATATTATAGGTGGTTTCAGCGACGAAAAATCGATCCAGCTAGATTTTTTAACTGCGTTTTCAGGCAATTAATAAATATAGCTACAATAGAAACGTAAATTTCGCCGCCGCTGTTAAAACAAAAATAGCTCAGATGGAAATCCATCTAACCCCAGTTCGAATCCGAGTGCCAAACAAAAAAATATCTTTTTCTATCTTTTTTTTTGGTAAAAAGATATTAATTTTCTGAGGCAAACCTTACAGTTTTATTTAATTCAAAAATGTATTTTAAAGAACCGAGCTAGACTCGGTCGTCCAGGTATAGTACGGAAGCTATGTATAGCTGTAGACTTGTGTGGTTTGGTGACCGACGCGACTATGAGTGACCACTCAATAAGAACCGAACATTACCGCTAGGGGCCTAGTTTGAAGACGTATCCAGCATGTTACCACGCTACATCGCTTGGTCGCGTAGTCGGCTCCATTCGCAACGGTCATATTTTATACAAAATTGTTTTTGATTATATTAACGAAATAGAATTATTAATAAAATTATACACCCGTTTAGACTTCAACTTACTATCAAATAATATAACAGACAAGTAATTGTAATAGATTCACAAATCAATACAGAAATAATCAATAAAGAAAACAATTGGTTGAAATAAGCATTTGTTGAATTACCTTAATTGTTAAGAAAAAATAAATATACCTTATTTTATAAAGGCAAATGTATTTTAGGGTTTATAAACCTAGTAGGTGGTAGAGCCCCGATGTAGGTGGTAGAGCCCCGCTGAAGCTATTTCTGGTTTCAGCATGAATGGGTCGGCTCCTCCAGGATAGTACCACCCCTCCCACAAATAACCGACGTGAAATAACAGTGCCTGCATTGTTGTGTTTCGTTCTGTCAGTGAGAGAGCCGGAAGCCCACGTCCCTTTCTCTTTCCTTCTTTCCCTTTCCTTCCCCTCCCCCTTCTCCCATATACAGGCTGGCAACGCACTTGCGACGTCCCACCCATGATGACCCACCAGTTCGTTTGCCTCCTTTGATATAAAAAAAAAATAGTACAATAATATCAGCAAATATATTTTTCAACAATTGACATAATCCAATAATTTCCAATTACCTCAATATTGTCACTGATTGCTTTGAATTAATTAAAATAAAAAAACTTATACATCACTCTACTATGTTACTTTTCTTCTAATTTGAATAGTCCTTACAGCATGTGTTGAAATTTTAAGACTATCATTGGCTTTATGTTGCAATAGTTTAGTTTTGCTAAAATGATAAATGATTAACTTAATTAATCAAATGCGGTTGACCTTCTAGTCTGTTCTTTAGCTTTGTAAACAATAAAAATAACCCTGACACGTCGCATTGGCAATCGAAACGCTTACTATTTCATCGGTGGTACGCTATCACTGGCTTCCAACGCTCTATTGGTAGTAAGACATCGATATTCTTAATGTCAAAGAATATATAGACACGGCAAAAGATATAATATTATTGTTTTAATGAAATTTCGACACAATGATAGAGTAAATAAACTGTATGATGTCTGGGATTTTGTTCAAGTTAAAATAGTTTTATTTGTTTTACAAGACCTTAAGTTACATTAAGCCATAATTACGTTAAATTACATGAACCATTTTACGAATTTTAAATTATCTCAGTTAAAATTGTATCATAAATGTTCTGCTTTTATGGAAAAAAATAACAATATTTACCCTTGATATTATTTTGTGAAATTCCCATTAAATCGATTCAACTGTTTCAGCGATTATTAAAAGAAATAACAGACACTTTAATTAAATTTCTAGATATGTATATAGAGTATTTAATTACCAATAGAGTATACATTTTCTGTATACTAACAACTATTTTAAACTCGAAAAATAATAAGATTGTGGGAGTTATATATTTTATATTCCTTGGTAATAACTTCTGACTCTGTAATAAAAATAAAAATACAATCACCAAATCGTAGTTGTTAAGTATATATCATACATCTTCTATACATACCTACATTATGAAAATATAATTTCTTTGAGGTTCAATCACGTCAAAGTACTTGAACATATCGGTAAATACTATAACCGTAAGATTTCTGATTTTCATTTTTTTCTTTTGATGAGGTTTTTTTAAATCTACTTATTTTTAGAGTCTAACCTTTGGCATTTTTTAACGACCAATAAACCGGATATACTTGGTAGTTTATTTATAAAAACAAAATAATTAAGGTTTTTTATATGCCATCATGTTATGACACTTAAGTCATCCAGTTTTAAAATCGGGTAATATTCATGCTTCAATTGTTTATTTCCAGAAGAAATAATAGTATTACTCTTAATTGGGGACGTTGCTTTTGTGCACCTCAGCGTTTCCCTACGCATAAGATCTATATACATTTCAATACGTAATTTACACATATAATTAAGTGAAACAATAAGAACCACGCCACTCAATTTATTGCCTATAATCATAATATTTATAACCATATAGGTTACACTATATACCTCACATATAATGCATATAAAAATATAAGCACAAAAAATACAACCAATAATATATTTATAATAAAATCAAATTGTAAACGATCCATTAACAAGAATTACTTTTGTTTGAGAATATATTTACATAAAAAAAATTTTGTTTATATCAAATAGGAGCCAAAGGAACAGGCTGGTCACCTGATGTTAAGTGATCACCGCCGTCCATAGACATTAGCAACAACAGGGGTGTCGCAAGTGAGTTGCCAGCCTGTGCTTTGCGGGAAAGGTGGGAAGGGGGAAAGGGAGAGGACAGTAGAGAAGATAGGAGGAGAGAGGAGGGGTGAGAGGAGAGAAGGAAGGGAAAGGTTGTTGGGCCTCCGGCGCTTTCACTGACCAAATGAAACGCAACAGTTCAAGCATTGTTACTTCACGTCAGTTTTCTGTGACACGGTGGTACTACTCCGGACAAGCTGACCTATCCATGATGAAACCAATAGTAGCTTCAGCGTAGCTCTAACACCTACATTATTTGGCATTAATAAAACACAAGTGTCATTTGTTTAACTGTTAACACCACCATGTACTGAATCTCATTCTTGAGTTTTTTGACCTCCTACTATTGTAACCTTATCTTTGTAACATACGATCTTCTCAATTTTCTTAACTTTTGACATTTAGTGGTGGATAATTTTTATTCTCTTTATTTTTGTTACTATGCTGTTTAAAAGTTGTGTAAAAATATAATATAATAATTGCAGTAGACGATAGTGATTTAATGATTTATTTAATATCTCTTATTAGCAATTTCAAGTCTACAGTCGCAAGCAAGGACGGGGTGACTTCAAATATTCATACCAAGATCGATATAAGCACCTACGGTAATATGCGCTTGGTAGACTCGAGATCAGACTGCAACAGTTAAAATATAATTCTACGTTGATATTATATACGAGACTATATAAGTCATGTCAACCGTAACGAGATTGACCAAATGAAATGATCTAAAAATAATGATATAATAGGAGATTTAAAAAATATAAATGTCGTCTTTGATATTACCTTTACACACATACTATAAATACAATACAGTCTGTTCGTTTGATTATATTTTCAAGCCTTAATTCAACCGATTATGATATATCGTTCCATACATACTGTTCAGGGTATAGAAAAAGTTATAGATACTCAAGGTTTTAGATCAAATGTACATTACTACATAATAACTAAATCATAATAAATATATCTATATCGAATGAAATTTACATAAGTAACGTCGATTGTTTCTGATAGTAACCACAGTGCAAACAAAACAGTGGTGACATCAAGAGAGATTCAATTAAATCCATCATCAGTTCCCGTTTTCGTGCTGACCTACAAATTTGCACTCTTCTTTATATCAGAGTAGCTTATGATTGCCGTTTCGCTCGCATTAATGAATATTTGACCTATACTAAGGGAGCAGTACTTTTTTTCTAAATGAGAAGTAAAGGTATGTATTTATTTCTTATGCGTAAAATCACCTCTGCGTAAAATCACCGGTGCTCCTTGGTACGTCCGGAAGGCGGATCTCCACAGGGACCTGGAGATGCCGTCCATCTGGGCGTATATTAAATCACTCACTACTAGCCATTTCGAGCGAGCCGCGATTCATCCCAGTCCGTTAATGGTATCCGCCACTACTTACGAACCCGTGCCCAACGCCGGGCGTTATAAAAGACGTCCGCGACACATTTTTACCGACCCTCCCGACGATATCACGTCAGCGAACGATCAGTACCAGCCTGTCCCTCGTAACAGAGCGTGCTCACGCCCACGCCCGCGTAACCACAGATCGCGCCGCCGCGGTTTGGGGGTTAACTTCGCTCCCGCACACTCGATTAGGCCTCCCACGGCAGCGGCTCAAGCCTAGGTTCGATCCCTCGGCAGGGAGCCCTTGAGTGCGTTGCTTGCGCGATACGGTGACACACCCATACATCACTGCTACAACACTACACGATCACCTCCACACACGTACACGCCTACACGCTACACATCTTTGTGGAAGGGTTATTTTGTGAAAGATTTTTTCCCTTATAGAACTGAAAAACTCTCCTAAATTTTCCGATAAAAATATATATGGAGGAGTTGTTGAGGCGGATATGCTGGTACTCATATACGTTTCAACAACTCAAACATATATGAATAGTTAGCTAGGTTAGCTAAGTTAGGTCGCGATTTTTGCATGCAACGGGTAACGGCCAAGCCGAGGTGTGCCGTGCACCCTTGAGCTAGTTACCAAAAATAAAATCGGCTGAGTGCCTTAAGCGCTCGCCTTAGTAGTCCGGTGAAGCTGTTAAGACCTTGCTAGGTCAATAGCGTAGTCAGTTCGAGAAAAAAAAAAAATTATTTCTATTTCTAACAACGTGTTTACGAAATTTCTTGATCATTGGTTCAGTAGTAAACACGTGAAACAAACAAAGAAACTTACGTACGCATCTATAGTATTAAAATATAAGCTGATAAATGATGTCAAATATGAGTTTGTGTGTTATGCTTTTACGCGCATACTACTTAATTGGTCATCATTAAATTTAGCATTTACATTTTTGAGAGTATAAAAAGGGTTTAGGAGGTACCTTTACCCAGAAAAATAATTGTTCCCGGAGCATAGCTCAAATAGCAATTAACGCGAACAACACATTGATCAAAAGCTAGCTATGGATTTAGACCGACTGATCCCGCAACTCTAAATTCCTAAGCGCCTAATCAAATATAATTAACTATATTTAAAAGATTACATATAAAATATTGTTTTGGATAAAACATAACGGAAGAACCATAAATTGAGAAATTTTTATTATACAATATGCATATATATTTTAAACTTGTCTATCAATAAATTAATTGGACTATATAAGATTTTCAATTTATTCCATAATTGTTGATAGAATAAAACTGTAGTGGTAAAATTTGCCGTTTTGTAGTTTTTCATAGAGTCGACTTTCATAAAACTCCATGTTAATTTATAATCGATGACGATATTCAATTGTGTCAATGTATATTGATTGTCCTTTAGTTTTTCCAAAGTTAATCCAAAGTCATTAAAATAATTGAACTCAGATATCACTTAGATATTAATTACCTTTAGAATGATTAAAGATATACTTAAGAACAAATTGTAAATAAAAAAAAAACTATTAATGTTAGTTGTGTAAATTGTAAATAAAAAGTGTAATAGACTGCAGACTACAAGATTTAAATAATGTAAAGTTACATAGAACTTTAATTAGAACAACTGGTTATACAACATGAACTTTTTTTTATATCATATAGGAGGCAAACGTACAGGCGGGTCAACTGATTTTAAATGATCACCACCGTCCATAGACACCAGCAACACCAAAGGGGTCGCAAGTGCGTTGCCAGCCTGTGTTTAGAGGTGTGGGGGAATGGGGGAAAGGAGAGGAGAGGAAGTGGAAGAAAGAGGGCAAATGAGGGTAGGGGGAGGTGGGTCTCCGGTACTCTCACTGACCGAACAAAACGCAACAATGGAACCACTGTTACAAATAATACAAAACTAATCTAATTGTTTGTTTATAAATACGCATACAAGCACGCCAGAGATAGACTTTTTTATATTATAGGCGGTAAATGAACAGATGGATCACCTAATGGTAAGTGATCACCACAGTCCATAGACATTTGCAACACCAGGGGAGTTGCAACTGCGTTGCCAGCCTGTGCATGCGGAGGGAGAGGGGAGAAGGGGAAGGTGAGGAGAGGTGGGCCTCCGGCGCTCTCACTGACTCGAAACGCAACAATGCAACCACTGTTACTTCATGTCGGTTTTCTGTGAGAGGGTGATACTATCCCGGACGAGTTAACCCATTCATGCTGAGACCAGTTATACCTTCAACGTGGCTCTACCACCTACGAACTTAAATATTTGTTGATGCTATCTACCATAAATATTCTAAACCTACATACAATATCAAAGAAAATCTTTGTAATAATATGATCTTGTGAATTTCCTTAACCTTTGACCTTCATATTTATTGTTACACGCCTACAGATATTAACCGTATTTAGTTTGACGGCAGACAAACAATATTTTTATGACGGTATATTTTCCTTTGTCTTTCTTATATTAGTCTTTGATAACACGTATAGATCGATAATTATTCATATTTATATGTCTACTAGCTGACCCGACCACGCGTTGTTGTGGCTCAGTTCTTATATCATTCTTATTCATATTACATATTGATAAGAATTAATTAATATATATAAATAAATTAATTAACGGACTCATACGCAACGGAAGCTCTCACAAGGAAAAAAAACGATTTCGAAACATTCTTCATTGGTACTCAGCTCCTATTGGTCTTAATATGATGATAAAAAAAAATCGAATAATTTCGAATAATATTAAAAAAATTGCTAATAATATAATAATTCTGAGATTGGGAATAACATAATAATTCTGAGATTACCCTCCTACAACGTCACAAACTCACAAACTCACAAACTTTACCTCTTAGTAATATTAGTAAAGATTGTTGCTTTTTAGTAAACGATTTTTTTTAATATTTTTTTATATCTTAGTGAGCATACTGCAGTATTATATAACTTTTTTTTTTTCTCGAACTGACTACGCTATTGACCTGGCAAGATCTTTACAGCTTCACCGGACTACTAAGGCGAGCGCTTAAGGCACTCAGCCGATTTTATTTTTGGTAACTAGCTCAAGGGTGCTCGGCACACCTCGGCTTGGCCGTTACCTCGAAAAACCCGATCTATCCTAGCTAAACTATGCTAAGCTATACATGTATCCATTTTTGGATCATACAATTAAAATTGCATGATACAAAAACACAACATGTAATTCGAAAGGAGGTAAACTAAATCTACTCGATTCAGTTCGATAAGGGAAAAAAATTAACAAAAACAACCCTTCCACAGATGTGTAAGGTGCGTGTCTGAATAACTGTGTATGTGTAAAATCGATGTGGGTGTGTACTGTATCGCGAGGCAATATCTTTGCTTCTACCCGGGTAGCCACGGACAAAAATACTGCCAGGATTAGGTGATCAAACAATGTGCGGGTAAGAAAACGAGAGCTCTCTGCCTGTGACGCACGGGACAGAGATTCGCGATGTGGCCGGCCACAGAAAAATTTAAAGAGATCGAGTTTACAGTTTAAGCGAACGACGCCGGCGTCGGGATCTAAAAATAGAAAAGTGATATTATTTGACGATTTTAGGGGAAGATAGACGTAAACACACGAGTTTACTCTTTCTTATATTGAAAAATTATTATTTTTTCGCGACGGCGGCACGGGCCAACCGTTGGATCGTTGCCGCGATGGCGGGAAATTTCGCGATCGCGCGAATGGGGCCCTGTTTGGGGTCGTTCGCGACCTCATCGTAAGATGAGATCTCGGAGATCTCATGGAAAACTAACAACTGGACGGACCACTCCATGCCGGAGAGAGAGATAGCGGGGTCGGCCTGTGAGGGCTTCGCCGCCTGGAGTCTAGGATCGACTCGTGCTGCGATCTGCGGCGACCACGGGGCCTGAGGGGCCCAAGCGGGGAGAGGGGTTGCGTTAGGCGCAGGTGCGGACGCTGCCGGCGCGCGTGACGCGCGCGGCAGGCTCGGAAATGCCTGTCGAGAGTCGAGAGGCGGGGGGCGGGGGCGGGTAAACGCCGCAGGCGCCCTGGAGGGCGAAACCTGTCTCGCGTATCGGGGCTGTCTAGAGCGCGGGGCGCGGGGACAACCGCGATAATTCGCGGTGTGTCCCACGCCGCGGCACAAGACGCAACTCGGAGGATCGAGCGAGTCTTTAGTGCGCGAGCACTCCGAAGTGGAGTGCTCGCCTAGGCACTTAACGCACCTGGGTTTCAGGTAGCAGTTAAGTGCGGAGTGTCCGTACTCCTGGCAGTTGCGACACTGCGAGGGTACGGACGTTTTGCGCGTCGGCTCTACGGTGACGCCGGAGAGGCCGCAGAGGGTCGAGAGGTTGAAGATTTTTTTGCCCTCGACGGAGCGCTCGAGAATAACGAGCACCATGTCGTAGGGCATGCGATTACGCGCAGATCGCATACGGTGGCCTTCTTTGACCGGGAACCTCTGTTCCCTGAGGTCTTCGTGGATATCATCCACGAGAATCTGGGCTGGGACTCGGCGTATTACTACGCGTAACATGCGCTCTTCTTCGAGCGCATACGTGAAGAAGGGAATTTTCTTAACGCGCAGAAGGCGCGTAAGATCGTGATGAGCGTCTGAGGAGCTAACCTTTACCTGAATACCCGTTCGGTTACTCGTGGCAGAGGTTATTGAGATCTCGGCCTCCTTCAGGAGGTCGGAGATATCGAGCCAGGATGCCTTGTCCTGGATCGTGACGGGTGGAGGGGGACGAGGCTTCTTACTCGAAGCTGCGGGACTCGCAGCTTTCGAGGGAGCCGGAACGGAGGGCGTGGGTGACGTCTTTGGCACTTTCGTGCCATCGACGTTCGGGATCTTCGAAGGCAGAGGACCCTCGGTGTCTGAGGCTGAGTTGGCGCGCTTCTTGCGCGGTTTGTACTTCCGGGATACGACGGTGAAGCCGTCGTTCCCGGCGGGGGGGTCTTGCTCCATTTCGGAGCATTCTTCGTCCGAAGAACGAGAAGAGGTCGGGGCAGGGAGGGTACTCCCGGAGGACTGAAGGTCCTTCAGAAGTGCCAAGCGGGAGTTCCTCTCGAGGTCCTCATCCGCGGCGGCGACGAGCGTGGGCACTGGACTGCCCTGACAATAGTCATCCGCTTCTTTGCAGAAGCGGTCGTACTCTAAAATTATGTCCGGACATAATTTAGTGATGAATTTCCGAAAGGCCTGAGGCCTGAGGAGGGGTGCGGGGCGGGGGAAGACATGTAAAACCTCCCTGCCAGAGGGGCAGGGGGGCGCATCTTTTGAATTTAACGGACTCCGGAGTCCGGACCAAAAGGAAACTGTGGGCGAAGTGCAATGCCTCACAGGGGACCTACAGTGCCTAGGGGGAGGCCCTAACACTTCTTTCTTCGACTGCGCGACGACACGGAGCTCGAACCACGGAGCGAAGCACGAAGCGCCGAACTCCTGGAACGCGAACCGGCGACTCGCAGCACACGGAGAACTCGCAGAACGCACTAAAAAATGCGATTAGAATTGCACCAAAAAGTGCAGTTTGCTACGTTCTGAAAAGAACGCCTGCAATCAAGCCCCAAGAAGGAAAACAAGATCGCAAAAACGCGCCAAAACGTACGAAATACCGAACTTTCAATGTGAATACACGAACGCGTAAACACGCCGCGTAAACTTAATCAAATTATCGAACGAAAACACGAATAAAAAATTCACATTGAAAGAGCACTACGCACGCGTCCGACCCGCACGGCGCCACGAATCGGAATCATCCTGTTATATAACCTAATACCATCATCCTTTCATTACAGAATTACGATATTCGGTAGACGATACATACAATGTAGGCTCCATTTCAGCACAGACAAAGAAGTTTGTAAACTCCCGTTTTCGTCATTCTGCAAAGATGTAGAATCACACCCTGTCATCGTATTCTGACATTTTTGAGATATAAAGTCTTTTAAACTAGACGTTAAGAAACACTTTAGCAAACCAACAATAGTAATGTATCGCTCAGTTACATATCTTTAATTGTACTCTACTTACTATCGAATGCCATGCAATGATTTTGTCGAGCTAATTTAAACAACATATTGTCTATAGAATATAGCCAATTAAACGGAAAAACAACAAAATATAAAATGTTTTCCTTAATTTAACAAAACGTTAACAAATTATTTGAAGGTATTGCGGCATTAATATCAGTAGAACATTAAGCAACTCTAAGGTAAGCCTCCACTCTGCTGCAGTCGGGACCGTAGGCTGTGGCGCTTCTCGCTTCCAGAATTAATAACTTTCTCGCCCCCTTCTTCTGTCCCAACCCCACGCCCTCTTTTCCGCCTACTCTCATCCCACGTTACACGTTACCTCTGGCAATTTTCTCGACAATAAAGGTTTTTTTCTATAGATGGCTATACTACTGGACCTTTATTTTTAACCTTATATGAGTTTACCGTATCTTTATAAATTTGGGCATCAAAACCATATTACAGGCGAAAATATAAATTAATACAAGGATTACTAATAACAATATTCTTAACATAGAAAAACAACCCTTTAGCTTGTGTAATACAGTTAAACGACACAAGTATTTGGGCTATTTTATTGTCTTCTTCCTTCCCCCTTTCATTTCCAATCACTTATGCTCCTTGATATACTTTGTCTAAGGTTTGATTTTTCGGAATAAGATTTTTTGAAAAGACACCACCACCACCACCAATTCCTCTATCATTTAATTTAATACGTTCAACTTCTTAAATGGTAAACCTTGTAACCACAACAGATTTATTAAAGGTCGAAGTAAACTTTATTTAAATAAAGAATTCAATTAATTATATTCTTAAGATATTAAAGTAAAAAGTAAAATATATAGGACTAGCCTCTGTCAACGACTTCGTTCGCGTGGATTTGATACTTTGAGCAAACGTTAACACACAACGGGAGCTCTCAAGAGGAAAAAAAACCCCCGATTTTTAAACATTCTCCATTGGTTCTAAGCTCCTATTGGTCTTAGCGAGATGATAAATGATCCTCGATAAATAAATTATATAACAGTGAAAGAATTTTTCAAATCGGACCAGTACTTCCTGAGATTACCCCCTACTCCCTAACGGCACAACGTCAGTAACTCACAAATTCACAACGTCACAAACTCACAAACTTTACCTCCTTATAATATTAGTATAGATAATGAAAAACTTACGTTAAGTAAAATATTTAATACCAGGGAACAGAAAAACTTTTGGATCGAAAACTGTTAGTAATCTCTGTAGTCATCTGTCCCTCTCTAGCGACCGGAAAGCCTTCGGAAGTTTCAGGAGTGTTTCGGTTTGCCTCTTTGACTCTGTTTGGGTGTGTAATGATTTGGCGCGCGTGTAATTTGCTGAAAAAATGTCGCCTCCCGTCTTTCAGTCTGTTACATCGTGTTCATGATCTGCTCGTTTTGATTATTGTTATTATTATGCGATTTTTTACGATGTTATGTCAATTTATTCATATAATTTCATGTGAGTAAATGGGATGACTACTTTTTTTTAAATCAGATAATAAAATTATTATATATTAGACCCTAAGAAAACTTTAAATAAGTATAAGATTGGTTTTGATCTTAACTATTATATGTTATTAAGTAAATTTGCGTCAATCGGATTTAAGATAACGGATAATTTATAAGAGTATTGAAATCTCAGTATATTAAAATTCTATTAATTAATGTATTCTTTAAAATGTGTGAAACCCCTGTAATAAACTGTAAAATATATTTATGCTTTAAAGTTAACTTAGTTCGTAGTAAAAGATGAATGTATTTATAGTTTTCTTAGCCCTTTTAGTTAAGGTTGGTTTTTGTTGTATTTTTTTTACTGTAATTCAAAAGTTTCACTTTATCATGTGGCTTTGTGGCACATCCTGCTTAATAGCTATTGAAGAGCTTACGTATCATAAAAAAAAACATTAGAAGTAGTTTTTTCTCTATGCTATCGAAGAGTCGAAACGTTTATAAATCTCTGTTCGACATATATTACGTACTGTTTAACTTGTTTTAAAATGTGTAACTTTTTAAAATTGTTTTGTATTCTCTACAGCATTACAAGAACTTCGCTGAGCACAAAGGAATACGCGAAGTAATAGTGTCGTTTGCAAAGCCTTCTTCAAAGCACCTTTATTTGTAGACCTAGATGGGTTTTTACTTTACACAAGTGGCATTAGGGCATTATATGTAAATGTTAGTAACACGATATACTTTTAGATAACAATATATTACATATTCATATATTTTGTACATATATTTGTAAATTACTGAGGTTACGAAAATGTATCTAAATTAGGTCTTCATCACAAAAAAAAAATTGTTACCGAAAGGTTAGATAAAATATAAATTCACGCGAGCGAAGCCACAACCCAAATCTATTATCTATTTAATCAGCTTGTAGTATTTGGGGCAAAATGGGTATATGTGAAATTTTATCAATTTATCTAATATCGAAAAAATGCTTCACAATAGCTGGAGTAAAGTTTAGTAAAAGAAGCAGAAATATTGTTACTATTCCACGCCGCGGGACGGCTTGACAAGACTCCCTCGCCCTAATAAATATACCCGATAGTTTGCTGCTTGTATCCAATATTTAGAAACGGCGAATCAATGTTTCCTGTGATTCTTTAGAGATATCTCCGGTTTATGTCACCAATTCGTATAAGCTAAATATGTACTACTGAACATTTAAATGGTTTTCCTTTTCTACGTGTTATCCGATAAGATCACTTGCAATGTGTATTTACTGAATTCTATAGTTAATAATGTATATATTTTTATTTGGGAAATAAATGAAAAAAGGAAAAAAAACTTTTGCGACATTTAAAAAAAAAAATCTATGAATAAATTGTTATTAGACAAATATCTATCTATCTATCTGATACCTTTAAACGAGCATTTCTTATATATTTTTTATTTCTATATATTCAGGGTTTCGGAAATGGCGTCATCTATTTCCGTGAAATTTAGTATGTAGGTAGTTTCAGGGACGATAATCGATCTTGCTAGATTTTATTCATAGAAAACTTGTTTAACTGAAATTTCAGGCAATGAAAAAACATACCTAAAATATGAAGGTAAATTTCGCCGCCGCTGTCAAAGCAAAAATAGCTCGGATGATGGAAGTTCGAATATCCGTGTAAACCCCAGTTCAAATCCAAGATTATATAATTTTTTTTTGTAAAAAATGATAATTTCGTAGGGCAAATGTAACAATTTATTTTTATTAAATAAATAATTTTATAATTATAAGAGAGATATCTTTTTAAATATTTTTTTATGTAATAAAATGCTAATTTTGTGAAGCAAACGTAACAGATTATTTTCACTTAAAAATATTTCTTAAAGAACCGAGCTAGGGTCGGTCGCCTAGATACTATTAATATGAATCAAGCAAATCTGTTATTAAATGAATTGACATGACTAATCACCATTCTTTTAAATCACTTATAGTGTTAAACAAATAACTATTTTATGCACACAATATAGACTATAGTGTGAATAAAATAGATACATCTTATAACAAGGTCTGCATTGGATCTGTGAAAAAACATTTTTCTATTTCATATGATAGAAAAATAACGCCACAATCACACATCTACAAAAACAAACCTTGTGATAAATACAATAAGTCTGAAATCGAAATGCAACTAAAGATGACTAAAGTCATATGTGATTGCGTACAGGGTGTTGTGTGAGTAAAATTAAAGGGCGTTTTTCTATTCGAGGGAAAATGTATCAGGTAATAATATAGCTTGGTTAAATGAACATTTCAGGGGAGACGGGATTTATGTTTACTGTAGTCGTATTCCTACGTATTCGTATGATTTGCTAATGTACCTCTTTGTTTTCAAACTGCGTACGTATTGTCTGAAATAATGGAGTGAACGACTGTTTGGATTTTTATTATTTAATTTCATGGATTAAGTTCCCCTATAAAAATAGATTTTCATGCTTCTAGACACAAATTAGCCAACATTAAATTATTTAAACAATCCAATTTCTAGAAATATTATTAATCTTTTGTATAAATAACCTTTTGAAAATGTATCTCTCATACCATTTCATATATAATACACCAATATTTTCATTCCCCAAAATTAATTGAATACATTTAAAAATAAATATAAAAAGACTAATTTAAAATAAATTAAATTTTAATAATTTCGACTACGTTATTATATGATTTGTTATGTCTGTTCGTAAACGATTTTTATATTTACCCGACCTCGGTGGCAGTGCCATATCGTGTTGACCCGTGACAGAAAGAGTGGAGCGAGTTCAGAACATCTCGTCAACTTCCAAAAATCAGTTAAGTATGCCGGTCTCGAAGAATCGGTCCTTTCTGATATTAAGCTGAAAAGAAGAGACACTACACATTTTGTCGACCAGAAAACTGAAAGATGCATATAATTACACTACGTGAACATTTACACATATCACCTCCACACACGTGCAAGCACACACTCTTACACATGAAAGTAGAAGGGTTTTATTTTTTCCCTTATCGAACTGGAATAGTTTAGAAAAATTATCCGACCAAAATACATATAGGAGTTGTTGAGGTATATATGCTTAGTGCACATATATGTTTCAATAACTCATATAAGTATGAATATTTAATTTTTACATAAGTTATTAGCTCAGATAGTTCGCGAATTTCATGTATCAGGCAACAGCCCAAGCCGAGGTGTCCCGTGTACCCTTGAACTAGTTTCCCAAATAAAATCGGCTGAGTGCCTTCAGCACTCGCCTTAGTAGTCTGGCGAAGTCATTAAGACCTTGAGAAGTTAATAGTGTAGTCAGTTCGATTAAAAAAAAACTACATAAACGCTGATTATTTTTTTAAGTCGATCCTATAATTATGTACTACCACATAAAATATGTTATAGACATATGATGTCCTATATATTAAAATTACACTTTTTTTTTATAATTCATAGGTTTTAACCTTCGACCATAAACTCATCTGGTGTTACGGTATGGTCTAAGCTGCTAAAATACACTCCCTCTCAACGGTTGTGGCCAGAATTCATAGATAGAAGGTTGGCGGCAGGTTTTTCGCTTAAGAATTGAAATTAGCTACGCTGGCATAGATAAAGCCCTAACAAATTACACATAATAATCTATACTAATATTATAAAGAGGTATAGTTTGTGACGTTGTAGGGGGTAATCTCAGGAACTACTGGTCCGATTTGAAAATTCTTTCAGTGTTTTATTGCTAATTTATCGAGGATAGTAATATCATCACGCTAAAATAAATTGGAGCTGAACACCAATTAAAAATGTTTCAAAATAGACATTTTTCTCCCCTTGAGAGCTTCCGCTGCGTGTTAGCATTAGCCCAAAGTAACTATTCCACGCGAACGAAGACATGGGCAGAGGCTATACCTTATATAAAAAAATAAGATCTGATAAGATGTATGTAGTAGTGGCAGAGCCACGTTGAAGCTGTAACTAGTTTCAGCATGAATGGGTCTGCTTGTCTGGGGTAGCACCACCCTCTCACAGAAAATCGACGTAAAGTAACAGTGGATGCATTATAGCGTTTCGTTCGGTCAGTGACAGCACCGGAGGCCCATCTCTCCTTCCCCTCCCCTCTTCTCTCTCTTCCCCCAATCCTCTAAACACAGGCTGGCAACACACTTGCAACTCCCCCGGTATTGCTGATATCTATGGACAGCAGTGATCACTTAACATCAGGTGATTCACTTGTCCGTCTGCTTCCTATATGATATTAAAAAAAATCGTTAAATTAAAGGAAATCTTACTTACTTTTTAGATGATGAATTCAGGAAAATACCTAATGTTAGTTATATGATACAACATCTTAGTACTCATACGAGTAGCGGGTTGAAATTAAAAAAGTATGAGTGGAACGTATAAAGGAAGCTTGATTACATGTCACAACAAACCTTAAGAGCTTTTGTTTCTTAAGCTTTTCTCTTATAGTTAGTATGCAAACTTTTGTGTCCATTTTTAATATTATAAAGAATACAAAGCTAGTAAAAAGGTTTTATTTCAGATGTACTTGTCGATATTTTTCGCTTGCGTACATTTTTTTTTCGAAATGACTACGCTATTGACCCAGCAAGGTCTTAACAGCTTCACCGGACTGCCAAGGCGAGCGCTTAAGGCACTCAGCCGATTACATTTTGGCACTTGCGTACAAGAATTGTATATTTACATTACAATTACGATTGAATCCAGGAATAGATAAAGGAAGAACTTGATATTACTTAATATAAGCATGAATAAATTTCCTCATAATATAGAGAAAGCTATTTATTTAATATAATTTGTAATGTATATTAGTTTACTTAATTAATTCCTAGTGCTTGAAGATTGCCAATTTTTTTTTAATTCATAAATTCACATAATTTTATATTTTCGTTCAATATGATAATTGATTGCAAATATTTTAATTGCTTCCAATACAATTTTAATGTAAAAGTTCATTGTACTATTTTTTTTTTCATACGATGATCCAAGCCTTAATTCGGTTATTAATCTCACTTCCAATCAATATTCAATTAAACAAATCTCAACATTTTTTCAAGCGTACTTTATATATTTTTTAAATAATATAATTTCCCTTGAAAACTTTTTACTAAAAGGACAAGGCTTTATATAAATATTTACCCATTAATATAAAACCTATTATATCGACAATATTGCATATATATGTACATACATGCAATATGACATAAATTATATGTATTTCAAAGTAAATCGCCAGGTATTATCTCATTTACGTAAATTCTGCAAAAATGTGTTGCGCGTTGAAGTCTTTCTTTCAAAGTTTAACAAAATGAGTAATTTTTTAAACTATAAAACCTCAACACGTTTATCTTCATGTTCAAAACATAATTAAACTCCATATTGAAGTTTTCCTTTGGAAAAAATATTCTGTTATTTGTTAATACGCATCAAATCTTGTAATAAATCACCAAGTTGATTATTATATTGTTTTGTGACTTTCACCTGAAAATATCATTAAATAACTATTGGAATGAGTTTTAACAAAGTACTTTTACATTAAGATTTAAAAAAAACTTTGTAATCGCATGTCATATAAGACATACACATTACATATTCAAAAATGGTAAACATAGAAACAAAAACCACTTATCGTATAGTCTACAATAGTACATTAAATCTAAACATTTGAAATAATTGTGAATTTTGATAAAAGCGTAATGGATAAAGACAAAGAGGACAACCAGCTTTAGGGGAAGGAGGTGGGCGGCGAAGGGAGACACGTATGCACCATACGTACAACGATATGCATCACTGCAGTCGCAGAGCTGCATTCCTGTAGCTGGCGAACGTGAGCACCTTGTGGATAATCCTTCAGATGTGTTAATATCGAATACAAAGATGACATAATGGGTAACGTATTCGATCTATGTAAGCATCGATGTCTACTATGATGACTGTTTCAAGAGATTTTGGTTACAAACATTAATGTAATTTATATATAGAATTTTCTAGAAATATTTTTCAAAATTGATTGAAATGTACTTGTTGATAATAAAAATAAGTAACTTATTTGGCTAGACTTTATAAGGGTACCGTTAATTCCGTGATGAGATTTAAATGTTTTTTAAGTCCCTATCTTTTAGTGTAATGTTTTTAGTTTTAGGTCGACACACCTTTTGTTGAGATAAACCAAGAAAATTGACAACGCTTAAGTCATTTTGATAGTTTTGTTGGATTAACAAAAGTAGTCCGGTGAAGCTGTTAAGACCTTGCTAGGTAAATAACGTAGTCAGATAGAAAAAAAAAGTAAATGTAAGAGTGAAATAAATCTTGTTCATAAATTTTCTCAAACCACCTTCTTGTTCTATTGGTCAACATAATAATAGACTAACAAAAACATTGCCAGATAAATTACGCCAACGATTACATTCATCATTGATTTACTAAATTGAGAGAAAAATAAACGCATGGGCAGTCAGTTCATAAAAAAGATCATCTCCTATATTTACTTTTTTACCAAAAATTACCAAGAGATTATTATTTAACATTAACCTAAACAATATCCACACAAAACCTTTCACCGGGAGTCAGTTCAAGTCTTAGTTATAGTCCGGTCGGTCTCTAATTTACTTGGCCGATGCTCGTGGACTCGATGCCACACAATACCAACCGCTATGCACTTTAAACACAGTATTAACTTTACACCTTTCAATATTCTGGTTCATGAAAAAGTAATAGCCTATTATTGATTCCTGGAAATGGTAATTCAGATCAATTATAACCTTCACGGTTAGTTTTTATAGATTTCAAATTTGGACATATAACAAAAAATTCGTATGTCGGACAAAGCTATAGTAAATCGATATTTTTTATTACATATAAATGTAATTACATAAGAGCGTATTTAAAAAGAGATAGCTTGAAATAGTTTAATATAGAGTTCCATATGTTTTGCAATAATAATGTTTCATTGTTTAGTTTATAAAATGATAATTTTGTTAATTTTATCGCAAAGTGTTGGTACGAGTATTATGTTTTTATCAATGAATTAATTAGATCTTGTTGTATATTTAAGTTAAACTATTACATTCGATTGTTTCAAATAAGAAATTTATATAGTAAATGTGGCTAGTCTTCCATGTCTTCTAATTTATTCTGACACTAAATAATGTGTAGATAGAGCGCGGAAAATGAAATTTCTTATAATCAATAAAATATATTTACCAAACAAAAAATAATATTATTAAAATAAAGAAATAAATGCTAATTGGATTTCCAATTGTTTGATTAAAATTTAAACAATATGGCTTCCTTTTATTTTATGCATTACATGTACCCCTAAAAGGATATATGTGTATTCATAAATAATTAAAACTATATCTATCTGTTACACATAAATAAAATCAATTAAGCGTTATTACCACGCGTCATTCGTTAATCGGAAAGCCATATCGCGACCCACTCGAAATTGTGATTAAACTAACCTAATACACACAATAACAGGTCACGCGTTTACCAATACTATTCACAAGCGAAACGTAACAAATGTATTTTTATCACAACTAAATATCAACTTTAAGCCATTGACATTGGACACAAACTTATTAGATATGTTCAAATATAACAACGGGCTACATTTGTGTGCCTCGTGAAAGCTACATTTCATTTATAATAGTAGATACAATACGAAACGTCATATTGTATACAACATGTCTACTACCGTACTCATAAATGTTTCGTGTGTGTGAATCTAACCCGGGAATGATCTTTTACTGTTGCCCGTTTAAATTTAAACCTTATGTAAATAAGATAATGTCGTTTTAATAATTCGTTTGAGCAGTATTGTAAATAAAAGTTTGTGCCGCTCAAGTGGAGTATCGAAGAATGCAGACCGTGAATCAAGTTATTTACTTTTGTCAATTTCACAATTTTGCTTTAAAGTGGTACTAGTTAAGACTAATTACAAACACTAATTAAAAGTGTATGGAATAATTGTTATGCGATCAGCATACTTTGTGTTTTTAATTTAACTCTTAGGATTATTACTAGTATACAAACACTCATTATTTTATTTAAGTATTACTGATGAAAAGAAAATCCTTAAGAATACATAATCTTTAATTAAAAAAAATATAAATTATAGTTCGACCAAAGAACAGTATAACGATATTTACAAACATGTTTGTAGTATAAATAATTAAAAAGTACATACAAATAACATTTATAATAAAAGATATAAGAAAATGATAATGTCACAAGACAAACGTATCAGTTACTAAATTGAATTAAACGCTATAAACCGCGCGGCCGCACATCGCCACAATAACCGATCAAAGCGCATCGCATTAGCTACTGACAGCTCACGTACGTGTATACCACGCTCGTTACGTTTACGTGACGCTCACAACAAATACTATGTTACCTTTGCTGTAACCACAAAGAAATATAATCTTTATACTATATAGACTTAAAGACGTTAAATCAGCTTTTACCATCTTGGTACCACTAGCGCTTGCCGCCACACTAGGTGGCAAGACCGGCAACGTCGCGCCCAAATTATTGTGACATTTATTCCATTCGACTCAGAAAATGAACTCCTAGCGACATCTATCCACATTCTCAGAACTACTATCTCGGCTCGTAGAAAGAGATGGACACACTTGACAATATCACTTTCACGGTCTCGTACTTAAAGCTAAGCGGTTTGCTGTACTGTTTGTTTGTGTCTGTAAACAGCGGACCGCCGCGCCGAGGTGTACCGCGCATGAATGAAATGGATGAACGTGGGAACGCGACAGAGCGTTACAAATTTATGTTGATAGACAGAGAGAATTAACTTGCGCGAAGCGTGCAGAACACAATCGTTTATCAGATTACATGCGAAGTATCGCGAGCGTGGCGATGTTTTGACACGCGATAATCACGAGATAATGCGGGCGATCTCAGCGGCATTTAGGTTTATATTGGCTTTTTATAGTGCCAAGTTGAATGTGGTTGGATATAATACTGGACCGATGATATTGGCAAACGCTCTACAAATAATTATGAATATGACGCATGACCGCTAGCCACAGGTGACGGTGCATACATTAATGATTAAAAGATCGACTAAAGTTTCTTCACTCTTGTCAAGAACAGCTGACTGTTATTTTTTATCTAATTGTATCGTGTCCTAATTATATTTATGTTATACATCACAGTTATCGCAAATTTATATTTTAACGTATTCGCTTTATCAGAAATAAAGAGACCATTAAACATATTAAAGATATCATAATAATTAGAATGTTTATTTAGTTTTCGTACTGGAAATGAAAAATAATTCTAATATGGTAATATACTTTTAATCAAATATATGTTTAGAAAATGCTTTAACCTTTGCAGTCGGAAAAAAATGTATAATAACAAATAATACAACGTAATACAATAAACCTTAATATATGTAATGATATTATGTAATCTCTATATATATCTCTATAATCGCCAATAATATTCTTAATAGCAGTAGTAGCAATAGTATTCTATAATTATTCGGAAGCCATAAATCAAATTAAAAACTATTGTGAGACTACTACCGCCATCTGTGGGTGAGTAGCAAAAACCTTCTGCTTACTGAAAATATGTAATTAACTAATATTTTATCAAGATCAACGCTGTGTAATATTCGATACAATTAATACAATGATTGAATAAAAGAAACTAATGCGATATTTTACAAGATAATTGGATTAAAGTTACGAGTATCGAATAGAATACAATATATTATGTACGTATACATTGTATACAGCAGTAATCGTAAATAGTAGACAAGGTGTGTGCATTCTAAATTCCTTGACCAAGCGTTATTTCTGGAAGAGCGATGTTTATCTTATAGCGAGCGGCGTTAACGCAGTGTGTTATTCCAGTATCCGATTTGCTTTCTTTTATTTGGTAATTTTATACATCGGCGAGAATTCTAATCGATTTCAATCGAAATAAAACGCACACAGCGGAAACCCGCTGCGTTCGGTAAAAACAATTTGCGCTTATTTTTATAATAGCGCATTCGTTATCAAATTTTCTTGTCGATGTTTTGATAGATAATGTTTTATAATGGTACCAACATCGACACTAGGTTAAAATCGTTCAATTATTTGATAATTCTTTGCATAAAATAAACAGTAAGCTTCGAAATGTTTTCTAAAATTATTATCTTTTTCATTTATTCCTGCCATCTCTTGAGCTAAGGAAAAACTAATATTATTTGAAAATATTTTGTAAAGATTACATCACGAACATCTTACGAGAATCAAACATAAAGCACTAAAGCGTAAGATGATGAATTATCGATTCTAAATACATGCGCATGTAGCTATTTCTGACTTTCAACGCGACTGGCAACACAGGGAGAATACTTAGAAATACGTAAAACTGAACAGTATAGAAACTTTTAAATAATATATAAAAATTGTTTTATATTACTATGTTCTTTACATCTTTAAAAATAAATTTCAATATTTAATTATATTCGTCCCCAGTCATTGCTGTAATATCGCGCTTAAAGCCTCGCTGTAATTGGATATACGCTGACTGATCTCGGAAAACGACAAAGCAAAAGATAGTCGATATAATCCTAAAGATGAAATAAGTGTTCTAAGCTGCAAATACCAAACGACAGAAAAAAATAATTGTCTTCATTAGGACATTAAATATATTTATCTTATATGAAATTGTTTTTGAACCATTGAGGTTATCATGTTATCATCAGTTATCATCAATGCCTTTCATTTGATATTATAGAACATACATTAATTTATTGAAAACTTGATATATTTCAGAGAATTATCTAAAAAAATGCTTAATAAAAAACATATAACAAAATATTTGATGTCAATGCTCGTTGCTTGAATTTCGAATACTCGCAGACATACACACACCTAAATAAAAGCCAGATAGATAAAATCATAACATCTTTTTATGTGACTATTTCCACCGTCCAACTTCTACCGCTATCAGCGTTAAAGAACTTCGTTTTCAAAAATAGTGATTAATTTTAGTTGCAGACGAAATTCAAAAATTACAAAAAGCTTGTTTATATTCTATATCATTGGCAGTTTTTACTGCATACATCTTTACTTTTATCGTGATTTTAAATTATAGTTTGTAAAAAAATCATCAAATTCGTGGTTAAAGTATATCATATTGTGCATTATGTAAGTTAGATTTTTTTTTTGATACCAGATCTTATTGTGATCTGGACACGTTCGATATTGAGTAAATTATCTTTTTTTTGTACTGACTACCTACGCTATTGGCCTAGTAAGGCCTTCACAGCTTCAACGGACTACTAAGGCGAGCGTTTAAGGCACTCAGCCGATTTTGTTAGGTATCTGGCATAAGGGTCCTCGCACACCTCGGCTTGGGCTGTTACCGACTTCCCGATTTAACCTAGGTAAACTAATCTACGCTATTCATACATATATTCACTCTCCCTCATAACAGAGCGTGCTCACGCCCACGCCCGCGTAACCACAGATCACGCCGCCGTGGTCTGGGGGTTAATTTCGCTACCGCACACCTGATTAGGCCTCCCACGGCAGCGGCTCAAGCCTAGGTTCGATCCCTCGGTAGGGAGCCCTGAGTGTGCAGCTCGCGCGATACATTGACACAAAATCTTACATCACTGTAACAACATTACACATATCACCCCCACGCACGTGCACGCATACACGCTTACGCATGAAAGTAGAAGGGTTTTTTTTCTTTCCCTTATCGAACTGAAATAGTTTGGAAAATTATCCGACACGAAATATATATAGGAGTTGTTGAGGTATGTATGCTTGGTACACATATCCTTCAACAACTCATATATGTATGAATAGTTAGCTTAGGTCAGCTCAGACAGGTCGCGAATTGCATGTATCAGGTAACAGCCCAAGCCGAGGTGTGCCGTGCACCCTTGGGCCAGTTGCTCAAATAAGCGCTCGCTTTAGTAGTCCGGTGAACCTGTTAAGACTTTGCTGGGTCAATAGCGTAGTCATTTCGAAAAAAAAAAAATAAAAAAAAAAAACATATACATTCAAACACTTACATGTATGTCTGAGATGAAACGAACTAAACTACTCGATTCAATTTGAATAAGGGAACAAGCGAACAGTCACATTTTCTATACGGTTACGTTCACATATTCTTCTTTCACACGCGTAAACCGGCTTTGATTTACGCGCGAACACGTATGTAGACATTTAATTTACAACTACATAGATTTAGACTAGTTTTACTGTTGTAAAAGCATTCATGTTGGTGCTTTTGGACGATAAACTGTTTAGCTCTTTAGTTGGATTTTTGGATAGGACATTTACATATATCTTATGAAACCTCTTAAAGATGCCTATAAACGTCTGGTTTGCTCTTGTAATATTAATTGAAAGACATTAATTCCAATCATAGTAGATATCAAAATCTTTCATCAGAGACAGATGTGCATTAGTCTTAATGCGAGTATGTTTATTGCAGACTAGCCCCTGCCCACGACTTCGTCCGCGTAGAATAGTTCTAACACACAGCGGAAGCTCTCAGGAGGAAAAAAAATCTCGATGTTGAAACATTTTTTATTGGCACTCCGCTCCTATTAGCCTTAGCGTGATGACATATAACCTTCCTTGATAAATGATTTATATAACACTAAAAGAATTTTTCCATTTCCCGAATTACCCCCATTTTCATACATGCCTTCATACACCTTATTGGCGGAGGAGCAGGGGCTGCCGACTGGCACTGCGTCTGCTACCCCTACAGGTATGGGCCCTCTAAGAGGCCCTGACCGCTGTCTAAGGGGTCAAAGATGGTAGACCCCTCAAAGAGGGAGTGGGTGTTAGACCCCCCTGACGAACTGTGGGAGTCGCATCGGCATAATGCGCCTCCACCACATGGGCCTGTGCAGTTTAAGCTGCCAGGGCGATGGACATACACGTATCCTTCGCCCCCAGGCCTCATCTACGGCGGCCGGAGTTTATTATCTCAATGAGATTACCTCCTACAAAGTCTCAAACTTTACCTCTTTATAATATCAGTATAGATCACGAAATTAAAAACAAATGTTAGTGAATAAAAACATTGAATGATCAGATCGCAAATCGTTTTCAAGATAGAACAGCATTATCAATATACCCTGCGTCGATACAGTGATCATTCAAGACCCACCCACATCCGCGAATTCCGAAAAATTGTGTAAAATAGTTAAATGAAACGAGGTGAGAAGGAATGTTATTATTACGCAGAAGAGACGCGCCGACGCTGCGACCTACATAGACATTTCGTTACTGTTCGATATACCACTGTGATTTATTACAGATATAAAATTTAACAGATTCCAGATAATTATGCAAACTATCCACAGATTGTTAATGCAACACTCAGATGGTCTAACTGTCACACTGTATATGAATCCTGGATTATATTTCTTTCCATTAATTTTAACATTATAGTTTATAACTATAAAATATACACTCTCATAGTTAGATGTATATTGATTAGTCTAACAGTAACGATTTTTCTTCGCGTAGATTTTTCACTAGATTTCCAAGACTTTATAATACAAAGTTATCAAAAATGGACAAACTCTAACCTTTAATATTTTTTCCTTAAACAACTCTTATATAACACAGATAATAATAATAGCAATAAATAATGTCTTTTTAGCAATTACCAAAATAAAATATCAATTTACAAAGTTTTTTTTTTTATATCATAGGAGGCAAACGAACAGGCGGGTCACCTTTTGTTAAATGATCCCCACCGTCCATAGACACTAGCAACACCAGGATAATTGTAAGTGCGTTGCCAACCTGTGTTTGGGGGGTTGGAAGAAGGGGGAGGAGGTGAGGAGAGTAGTGGGCCTCCGGCGCTGTCACTGATCAAACGAAACGCAACAACGCAAGCAATGTTTTTTTTTTTCTCGAACTGACCTAGCAAGGTCTTAACAGCTTCACCGGACTACTAAGGCGAGCGCTTAAGGCACTCAGCCGATTTTATATTGGCAACCAGCTCAAGGGTGCACGGCACACCTCGGCTTGGCTGTTGCCCGTTGCATGCAAAAATCGCGACCTAACTTAGCAACCTAGCTAACTATTCATATATGTTTGAGTTGTTGAAACGTATATGTGTACCAAGCATATGCGCCTCAACAACTCCTCCATGTATTTTTGTCGGAAAAATTAAGAGTTTTTCAGTTCGATAAGGGAAAAAAATTTAACAAAAATAACCTTTCCACCAAGATGTGTAGCGTGTAGGCGTGCACGTGTGTGGAGGTGATCGTGTAGCGTTGAAGCAGTGATGTATGGGTGTGTCACCGTATCGCGCAAGCAACGCACTCAAGGACACCCTACCGAGGGATCGAACCTAGGCTTGAGCTGCTGCCGTGGGAGGCCTAATCGGGTGTGCGGGAGCGAGCAAGCAATGTTACTTTACGTCGGTGTTTCTATGAGAGGGTGGTACTACCCCGGACGAGCCGAACCATTCATGCTGAAACGAGTAATATATTCAGCTTGGCTCTACCTCCTACCTTATTACCTTAACCACACATATATATTAACTGTCTAACAAGGAGCGCATTTTTTGAATCAGAAGTTTACACTTCAATCATGTGGTCATAGAACACACCTACTTTTGAGATTTTTAAAAACGTCCTTTCTTATCTAACTTAATTCTTAAGGCTTATTAAGTCTAACGTACAGTGATTACTAGTGAGTCTAGATGAGTGATATTTTACATATTAGTTCCTTATATAAAGAAGTTGAACACAAGAAAGGCTAATCAAGAACACATCCCCTAAGAAAATTAAATAGAGATATATTAAAATAAATTCTTAGATTAATTAAAGAAGAAATTTCATTGGACACGCTGATAATCTTAACAATACCCGTAAATAACAGAGTTTATGCTAGAGTCACTTTTGTATATATCTACCGTTCGGAATATCATATATTTCGCATTGAAATATTTTCCATGACCCTTTTTATTTAGTACGAAACAAGGCCACAAATGCCATAATTATTATACAAGTGGTCACTGTGGAACACTCAAATAATATTTAAATTGTAATCGGGTTTTAATGTGACTTTATACCTATTCGCTTATTTACTTTACCAAACACGACTTTCTCTGATGTCAACTCGCAGTAGGGGAATTGAAAAATTGTAAAACACACCTCAGGCATTGTAGTCTGAATAAATAATAAGCGAACACAGGTCACCATTGTCCAGTTAACGTGTGAACGTGACAGATCCACCCCTACCTATCAAAATATATAGAATTTATCCAAAAGTGAGGTGAATCGGGGATAAACGTGAGGCCCGGTTATACTGGTCAACGATTGACCCACTTACGCCGGTAGTGTTCATAATTTTATACTGGATTTGTAGCTCTACTAGGTTAGTCTATTTAATGGATGTTCCAGAATTATTATGAACTTGAATAAGAGCATCATCCTCATATCTATACTAATATTATAAAGGGGTAAAGTTTGTAAGTTTATAAGTGGTAATATCTGGATCTACTAAACTGATTTCGAAAATTCTTTTACCAATAGAAAGCAGCGGTATTTGTGAGTGCCATAGACTACATATTAACATGAAAAATTAAAAGCCTTTATTGGGGTAGTCAGATTTACAAAGTAAGTCGGAGAAAAAAAGGTCGAACGAAAACGTTTCTTACGAACGCTGCCTTAACGATGAGAGATATATGATTGAGTTCCAGAGAAAAATTGTAGAGCTTGATAATGCCTACAAATAAGTCACAGACAGCTTTATCTAACTTATTATATTTAAGTCACAAAAAATAGTTTTTTATATCGCCCAACGAAAGTGGACACGAGTGATGACCCGTTGCCTATATGATAACACTATATTGATGAGTTGTATATATGTAATAAATATTTTGTATATAAATTAATTAGTTTTTGCTTGCAGCTTCGCTCAGGGTAATGTAGATTTAGTCTATCCGTAAGTAACGTTTTTTTTTTTTTTAATAAAAGGTATCCTATATTCTTATTCTTAACAAAGTCTATTAAAAATTTTATAACGATCGGTCAAGTAAGAGTAAACTTATGTGTTAGCGTCAATGATGACCTCGACATGCTCTTCATGTATTACGCTTGCCCCAGACTAGCAATACGTAGTATAACATACTGTGTACATGTATTATTAATATTATGTATTAAGTTTGTGCTGCCCATCATGTGTTAGAGCAATTATAATATATATAAAAATGTATATAACTAGCCTCTGCCCACAACTTCGTCCGCGTAGTAGTACTTTGGGCTAACGATAATACGCAGCGGATGCTCTCAAGAGGAAAAATCATCCGGATTTTGACTTATCATTCATCGATGCTCCGCTCTATTGGTCTTAGCGTGATGATACATATAGCCATCCGGGATAAATTAGCTATATGAAACTGAAAGATTTTTTTTAAATCGGACCAGTAGTCCCTAAGATTACCCCCTACAAGTTCACAAACTCAGAAACTTTACCTCTTTGTATTATTAGTATAGATTATGGCTCAGAGTGCTAATAGATGTGAAAACCAGACTAATGTTGATAATTTCAATTTACAAGTTACAAAATTTAAATAATTCTGACTATAACTGAATCGAAAATTAAAAAAAGAACACAGTTATTATATTGTTTTAAGTTTTCACTTCTCTCGGTAGTCTTTATGATTTTTTAGACTTTTCTTTTGCTTTACTTCATAAACACACTTCATGCTTACCTAGAAAATTATCAAGACATCTTTAATTAATATAAAGTTTTGAAAGAATAAAGACACTACTGGTCTTAATACAAAAACGAACATGCGTTTAAATTTAAACAAGGTCTATTTCTAACCAAGGTAACACTTTTTTGTGATTGAACTTATTTTAAACAACGTGTATTTAACTTTTTGTAAAAAGGCGGTTCACATTAAGTAATGTATGGCGAAGTGTAACAAGCGGTGTAGTGCTAATGTTTCTAAATCAATTATTGTTAAGATAACAAACAACACTGACAAAGAAGCGATTATCAAATAATTTTCTCTCAAAGAACACTTTACAATTTTCCTTGAGACCACAAGTTTCAGGAACGATTAAAGTAGCCACTATCCCAATGGATATACCTTTAACTTGAAGATTATAGCAGGCAAATGCCCATTGGCCGGTTAACCGGGAAGTGTATGGCATGTAACGTCTCTCGTGGGTGTTTCTTCCATGTTGGGCAAATTTGTCGACCCATCGTCCTTACGCTATGATCCCTTTGTTTACTAAAATATCACCATTCCGATGTAATATTTATACATAACAGTAGTTTCCCGCAACTTGTTAGACATCATAATTTAATGTTGCCTTGTCATAATACTACTATATATTTCATATTGTTATTCTATCTTTAATTAATTACTTCGAATAAAATCGAATTAAAGAATACGTTTAAATTTACATGCGTTCAAACCACTTATTTGTGCACGCAGCTTTGCATGCACCTCTTATTATTTGTTATATTCAATTTGTTCAAGGATTCATACCAATTTTCCTATTGATCAATTGAATGCTATAAAAGTTGATTCGCTAGAACGCCATCTAATGACGCGAGATAGTAAGTAGTACAAAAAAAAATCGTTAAAACGTTTAAATGCTGACTTGACCTGCCAAATGGTGTTACTATGAAAAAAATCTCAAGTCCTGTTTTTGTGGGGATATAGATAAACAAAAGTGGTCCTGATAAGAACGAATATCCACGAAAGTTTGATCCTGTCATTTCAATTCTGAGAGTTGCTACTTGAATTTCATACATTAAACCATATAAGTTTACATCCACTCACCAAAAGATGGCACTACAAACATAAAATGTTTATAAAATTATCTTCGATTTTATACAAATTTATGGATATAAGATTAGAATAAGATTTTATTGTTACAATATTTATTTATTTTACAATAGAACTTCTTTTTCGATATCGTGATCAAATTCATTTCAATACTTAAAATAGAATTGCAACTAAAATATCGCATTTATAAACATCAATATCGTTCCAGTGAAATCAAACAAGCTGTAGTGCGGTGAAGCTATTACGGCCTTGCTAGGTCAATAGCGTAGTCAGTTAAAAAAATGAAATCAAAGAATCATCTAGGCAGGCTTACAAAGTATCATCATTATAAAGATTGATATTACTATTTATTTCAAGTATGCCTCGCTTATTTGCAAAGGCTATAATATCTTGTTCCATAATTTACGAGAATTTTCCACCTGCTCTTTGAACATCTCTTGTAATTTTACCACTACAAATACTGCTTCTATTCACTTTCGATGAATTCTAAGTATTCTCTTTCGTTCATTCACCGGTTCGAAGACCAATATTGTTTGTTTATTCGTCTATCATTCCTTTCTGGCTATCTGGCTTTAATATCATTTTTTATTTAATAAAATCTATATATGTGATGAAAATACGATTCCTCTCAGGCTCAATCACGTCAAAACTCCTAACGTATCTACGTAAAATTATAACCCCTTAATGTGGATTTTTTTATAGATTTCCATAAATAATGTTTCATGGTTGGCTACTTATTTTTTGGATTCGATTGAACCTTTGCCATCTTTTAAAGTCCTGTAGCACAAACTACACAAGTTGTATAGTACTTAAACGTGCGTGTGGATGTGTATTTCAGTCAATTTCCTCTCAGACGTATCAACCGCCAAAAATATCAATAGCACATGTCTAGTTAAGGTAAAGAAGGGAAGTTAGTTATTTATAGGACACTTAACCTCTTTGTTTATGACAACGCCGGGCTAATTTTGTATTGAGACAACGCGGTTCGGATCTGGATGTTTTAAACAAACAAACATACACCGCCGACACGGAAACTGAAAGTATACCTATGTAACTACACATGTACGGACATTCCAGTATCCTTTAAAGAGAGATATGAATCCTTGTATTTATTACACATTTAAGAAAAAAATAGTGTGTGTGCACTTATGTACACGCGTTAGAAGTTATACTTCCTTAGCTTGACAAGATAAAAATTTTTTCAAAAATTTTATCTTTCGCCTTATTCTACGTTTGTAGAAAAAACGACACTAACAATAGAAAAAAGGTATTTAATACATTGAAAGTTTTAATACAAAGAAACAAAATGTTCACTATAGCAAACTTCAGGGTGTCGGTTTTTCGTGACGGTGTGTGCGCGCATCATAAAAATTTACTCTCATAATTTTTCCCTAACGCGTCAAAAGCAGAATAACTTTAAAAATTGGAATCAGAACTTATCGTTACTAAAACAAAAAAAATGCTGTCGTTAAAAAAAATTATAATATTATGATCATATCAGACCGTAAAAGACCCACTACAGGGCTTTAGGACTATTTTTCCTTCAGCGTCATATGATAATGTTACCAATTTAAATCCGATTTTAATTTTGAAAAATTCTTAGGTACGTGTCGGCTTTCAGCCCTGCGGACATCGAATTGATATACTATCAACCAAACCACTCCACCAATAATTATAATAATAATAATATAATATGATCTTAAGAATAATATAACTGCTTTGAATTGTCTACCGATAAGCGATTTGATTTAGACATTTTTATTCCTATAATTTTGAAGTTAAAACATTTCAATTGCCTGCTCGTAAAAAATCAATACTTTTTAATTATTATAATGCGTCAGTCAGTACTAAAGGTATACAGATTCACATTACTAGTACAATACAAAGTTACACTAACGTAAAAATAACCATCACATGATGCCACGATTGTTTACTAAATGAATACTTTACTGAAAGCCGTAGGTAAAAAAATGCTAATGACGTCACCGACTTACGCATAATATTGTAAACGGCATTCTCTAGGGTTGTCACGTATACAATTAATATATATAGAATGTATAAAAATAATTGTGAAGTATATATATATGTACGGTCATCTTCTCAACACAATTTTTATAATGATATTTCTTATAGTATGTGTTATAATCAGGGCTTTTGTGGGGGCACGCGGAGTGCCGTTAAACGGAATTTCGAAAATTTCAAAAAATTGCCTTAAAACTGTAAGAAAACTTGGTAGCCTTTACAACCATTTTTGTTTTTTTTTTAATAGGTCAAAGTTCAAATCCAAAAACAAAATCTAATCTATATTTCTTGGACAGTTATCGCGTCGCATAATGATTTGTATCTGTAGTAGAGGTCGTAAAAGATATTATTGACTTACAATTTTCAAAAATTAGAGTGCCCCCAAATAGGAGGTGACAGAAGAGGCCTGGTTATAATTATATAATTTTGTATTTGCACAATCTTTGAAATGACCCTATTTATGTTACTTCTTCTATATTTGTTATTTTGTTAGCTGCAAATACCTTTTACATTAAAATAAATAAATAAATATAAAAAAAATATTATGCAGATAAATAATGTTGAGAGGATTGCTTTATTTTGTCATTTATACCATACATCTAACTTACAATGTTTTTGGGTTCAAGTTAAAAATTATTTGATTATCCTTTAAAATTGTTTAATTTAAATATTTCGTTAACACAAACCTCTATGTACAATAAAATAGAAGAGTACTAGTACTCTTCACATTCTACCTAGGTAGATGGTGCTATTCAACTCGCTGCTAGTTGAAATTTTCGCGGAAGGCTAGACGCATTACTATATTATATAATTATAACCAATCTTCCGATCACTAAGAGCTTTGAACAGTCGATTCTCAACTTTAAAAATACCGTGAGCTCTCGTACCTATCTATAGTGCTAGAGTTTCGGCTACAAACGACGGAACAAGAAAAAAGAAAAAAATTAAACTACACATTAAGTGTTGTAATAAGGCACTATTAAAAAAGTTTAAATACTTTAAATACACTATATTTTTTGCTATTTTTGCCAATTAACTTGCTTAACACAAACATAATTATATGCGAAAAAGTTTAATATTTAACTTCTATTTAATGTTCTGCAACAAATATAACGCAATTCTTCTTATGTTATAATGTGTTACAACAATGCATAGGTTTAATATCAGTTATTTAAATACAAATATTTTATTAATTATCAATCATGATAACTGCCAACCCTATAAATTGTAACAGTATGAGGCGGTGCGCAGCGCGTGGCTCGCAGTCTCACACCCTCGCGTCATCTCTGTAATCGAAAATATCGCAGAGTAACTACGATTCTTTATTTATATCGACACTGATATTTGTACGTGTATATGTGCATTACAGATTTTTCTAACTATAGTCATGTTTCTAGGACGTGTAAAGTTGTCCGAGAAACACATGGCCTACGAAAAGGTGAAAACAAACATTCGTCCGTTTTACATTACACATTATACTGTAATTAAAAATGTAATGTTCTACCTTGATCATTAGTTATACACGTTAAATTTAAACTGTAACAGTTAAACAACGACGAGCTTATTGTAAGAAAGTTTACAATAAAGCGATATATGAAAATTTTAATTTGATTTTAAAATCTTATTAACGAACACATAACTCTTTTTTATTTAATACAAACAGAAACCCGTGATTTCGTCTGCATTGTTGATTATTTTAACAAAATTCCTTACACATGAAACTGTCGTTTTGTCGAAATGGCCACTTTGCACTCAAATATCTGGCATTTGGTTAAGAATTATAATTCTAATTTATTCTAAGTTCATATATTTTCGAGTATTTGTGTTTTAGTGATTGGTTTATTTTCGCACAATTCGATTTTTTTTAACATCTTTCTATTCAAAAAGCGGAAAACTTAAAATATAGCGCTATTTACGCATATAAGTTCCACCATGACATCGGCGCTGCAGAAATTTTTCGAAGGATTAATCATGTGTGTGGGGATGTTACTGTAAAATAAAGCATGGTAAGTTTTTGATTCCATTGTTTTCGTTCTGAAAATGTTGACCCATGAAACAGACCACGTAGCCGATAGAAGACTCTAGATGACAATGAAGAATTAAAGGTTATCATGGAATCAGGTCTATCGCAAACACGTCAGTATTCGCGGCAGGCTTCGATATGGGTGATAAAATAATTTTAATTTAATTGAAACAAATTGGAAAGGTGAAAAAGGTGGAGAAATAGATGGCGCACGAGATGACTGAAGCACACCCTTTACAACAGATTTTCTACTTGTCAGTGGAAAGCTAGCCCGGCAGGTTTAAAAAAAGCTTATCGTCGTGCTACGGTTTCTTCACAATCTTTTCCTTAACTGAAGTTTCCAGATCCTTAACAGCAATTTGAAAGTAAGTTGATAGACGAGATATCCGAACACGCTATTAACTAAGTGAACATTGCTTAAATATTCGCTTCTGTCACTAAAATAGTCATTGCAAAAATTAACGACAACCGCACGTAAAGGGTTTGTGTAGTTTTTTTATGATTTCAGTTATACATGCCGCGACAAAAATAACCGACAAACTACAATTACAAATTTTAGTTTTAGGATAATCTAACACCATTCGTAGTAAATATCGGTTTAAATAATTAACTACATATTTGGAAATTATTTGTTGCTAATCACATGTATGTAACACCTCCGCGGCTTCTGATTATACTTCAATTACGCGTCTTTATTTACACGTAGAGCAATTTGTAGCCGCGCCGTCGCGACTGCGTATGCAAATCGGTTGCTTATGCCATATTCGCACGACGGGGGACGCCCTCCTCCGAATAACAATTAAAATATGCAAATGAAAGATATTACCCACTACTTTTCATTCCGGCTCGATGGGCTACGAATCAATGGGGAAGCGAAACAGCTCTCTCCCTAACAATGATGACAGTGTCAAAAATATAGAGTGAGCTGCTGTAGGGCGTCAAGGGATGCGTGCACTGTTTGTTTTCATAATTATTTACATATATTGCATGTGATGTAAATAACGCATTGAAATACTCTATTATAAGGAGACATTATACACTGCGACAAGGGTGACTACGAACATTAAATTTTTCAAAAGTAGCTCCTAGTAACAAAGGTTACAATAGCTGAGAGGAAGATCCGCAGAACGGTAGTGTTACTAATCCCCCGAACCGCTGGAACTCCGTCAGTACAGTCCTCCTTCGAGCCCCACATCAAAATCGACAAAGGAAGTTTATTACATGGAGTGTACCGAATTGCAATTTCATAATCGATTTATAATATATCGTTTATGCAGTGAGGTAACCAACTGGAAGAGCGAGACAGTAGTACCATTTTTTCTTCATACTGCCTCTGATTCACACGCAAGAATGTCCTAAAGTTTCCTCGCAACCCATAAAACATCGCAAATGCATTTAAATTTTAAAACCTATATAGTCTAATTTAAATAATACACACTTAAATATTGTTACAATAAAATATTAGTAAATAGATAAGTACCTAATAATTAACTGTTACCAATATCAATAAATGTAACTTTACTACCTACGGCGGCAAAATCTTTGGGACGGCAAAATTTTCGAAATGGTTAAAATCTTAAATTGTTATAATACCCAAATAATTTAAATTACAAAAAGAGGTTGGTTTTGCTGCGAATTACCGAAACATTTCTAGTACAAATCAGATTAAAATTGGGCATCTAAAAATATATATAATTTAAAGAAGCGTATTTAAATTAACAAATTATTTAAAGGTATATACTACTTATGTTAACCAACAAAAAGTTATATTTAAGTTAATAATTTTATTTTAATTTTAATAATCACTTTGTCACAGAAAAAAAGGGCGCCTTAAGGCGACATCAAACAAATCCGTCACTGGAATACTATACATGTAAGTATTATTACTTAAAAGAGTTATCTTAACGCCATAAGTGGCGCAACAACTCGCTACAGTACGAGACAACTACTAAACACCCAAATTACACAGATTTCATCCCGACAGGAGCTGTGTGCCATGTAAATTAATAAAATGTAAATTTCCACACCCGCCTTGACACCAAAACTGCCACAACGCTTGAAGTATACAGAAAGCTTAGACGAATCGTACTTCGTGGTATAAGTATCTATAAGTTCATGTTACAAATAACATAAAGATATATATGTATTTACCTTAAATTATAATTTAACAAACTTATACATACGATGATATAATAGGGTAACTCCTACAGACTCCAATAATAGAAATTTTATTATTTATAACAATCATAATTTATATTTACTGTTCATTACCTCAGTTTAACTAACCAACCTGATTCTTCGTTGGTATCTATCATAAACACATGTACGCTTTCTAATGCAATATTGAATATTTCTTCTCATGATAAATTAAGGGTTTGCTTATATGAGAAATAAAATATGTAGGTAATTTAAATCAAACCTCTACCTTAAGATTTAGTCATAAATTAAACGCTTAATACTGTAACCTTTCTGTACTAAATTTTATGTTGTGAACTGAGCCTAAACCAGCACTTATACGTTACTTCAGTACGCGGAGTATAGATTAATTTGAGAGTTTGTTGCCTTTTCATTGAAGTCATTTTAAATAATTTGTTGTCTTTTTTATAAAGCAATATTAGTAATATATTTTTGTCAACATTTATTTTACTTACTACTAGCTGTGCCCGCGACTTCGTCTTCTTCGCGAATCATATGTAAAAAACAGTGATTATCAAAGTAATCTGAATGTATTAAGTCCATTTACTTATCTACTCCTCTCTCGTAACAAACTCAAACCGCTTTTCAAATTACAATAACTCTTGATAGTGTAGACCAATTTTAATGAAACAAAGACTAAGTTGCTCTCGAGAATATGCTTTATGGGGTTTATGAATACAGTAATTTAGCAGTGGTGCGTATACAACACACGTAATACAAACTGACGAACAAACATTTAGAAAAATGATCAAAATGTATTATATTACTTATTCCTAGAACCAATTGTAGGTGGTAGAGCCACGCTGAAGCTATTCTTGGTTTCAGTACGAATGGCTCGGCTCGTCCGGGGTAGCACCACCCTCTCACAGAAAACCGACGTGAAGTAACAATACTTGCATTGTTGCGCTTCGTTCGGTCAGTGAGAGCGCCGGAGACCTATCTCCCCTCTCCTCTCCCTTCCCCTCTCCTCAAACCTCTCCCCCTTTCTCTCCATTCTCCCAAACACAGGCTGGCAACGCACTTGCGACTCCTCTGGGGTTGCTAGTGTCTATGGACGGCGGTGACCGCTTAACAACAGGTGACCCGCATGTTCGTCTGCCTCCTATATGATATAAAAAAAACCTGCTACATTTTTTTTGACGAAGATCTAAAAAGTACAGGCACGTTAGATTTACATTCTTATTATATATATAGGATAGGATAGGATAGATTTCGATAATCTAAGATATATTTATTTATATGCGACGTGTTGTAGTCGAAATTGTAGTTTTTATTACAAAATAGACATTGCCCGTAAATTGTATTTATGTAAAGTCGCATACGTAGCGTTTAAGTCTTGTTCCAAAATTTTTCTACAAAAATTATTACTTCACCTACATTAAAGTAACGTATATTTTTGGGAATGATACAATTATTCAATTATTTGTAACTAACAGTCTTCTATGCTTTCATTCATGCTTACTGCTCACTACCAATGTGCCGCTATACGATACCCCGTATCACAGAATACTTTCTGCCAATCCTTTTTTTTACTACCATACTACGAACCTTCGGAGTAGAGTAACTATCGTACAGACTGTAGGTTAGAAAATACGTTAAGTCAGAATTAAGTAATAGTATCGGCGGGAGTAGTCCGGTGAAGCTTTTAAGACCTTGCTAGGTCAATAACGTAGACAGATCGAAAAAAAAAAAACTTACAACCTTTCCCTGTAAATAGGTCATTAAATTAAAAAAAAAAAGTCTTTTATTTATTTAGTATAAATTTAAAGGCTGCAAAAGATAGTAATATGATTTAAATTAGTACAATAATAAATGTTATACGTATTTTAGGTATACAATTTCATCCGTACATAACATAACACAACAAGACAAATAAAAATTGATTCGAGTATAATATATTTCAGAGTAGGATCAAACAGATAGCAATTAAGACAAACAAATGCGTAAAGTACTGCATTACAATATGATACAGATTTAATTTTGACAAAATATGAACACAAACAAATTACAGGTCGTACCAATTTAGCCGGAGACAACGCTTAATTACTCTTGCCTGATACGGACAGGAAAGGGTTACAAGTTATTATAAATAATTTACTAAATAGGACGCCTGCTCGACTCGAGATGATTACTGCGAATTATTTAGTAGAACCTTAATAATACGACAAGATTTATCCATACAGTATAAGTGTTGTTTAATACTAAGAAAATATACAGATTGGAGGCATGTAAATTCAGCTTGCATCTATTTGTCGTTTAATTCCTTTGTATAAAGTTGCAATTGATGAGAAAATAAATCCTTCATAATATATAACGTACTTCACGTATGAGTTTAGTCAGTTAAACTCACAACTAATTTTTTATGAAATAAAAAGGAATATCACAATAAAGAAAATACATGAGACTTTTTTATCCGAGCACAAGAGAATAACAGTACCGTAAGTGATGGTAAGCACAGGCTTATACAAAATACTGTTTCTACTGAAAAATTAACTATCCGCTGTTAATCGCTGCTGTCACAATTACCCGTAAAGCTCGCAGCAACAGATAGATATGCAGTAGCAGATTCCAAAATCCCGAAGTTTGACAAACCAAATGAGGTATTGCAGCTTTATGATGATAGTGGACCAATTGTTTACAAATCTCTTCTCCATTTAAATATAAATAAACATCGACTGATCACAGAGCGCGAGACGCCTCAACATGTTACCTTTTTTCTCCATGTGCTGTGTAAAATCACAAAATAGAATTATGAAATCGATTACACTTAAACTGGCAGCTTTTTTACTCTATCAGTCAAAATCAAGTCATACAAATTTATAGTATTCGTACCCCGAAAAATAAATTTAAAAGACAATAGCAGACTGCATGTCACGCTTGCTGATAAAAATATGAGATAACTTTTGTTGATGTCAGGCAGGCGACCAATCGTAAAAATTAAGCCAAATCATACATCACAACCTAACAAACATGTTATTATACCAACCCTACTTAGGTGGGATAAGGGAAAGAAGAAGGACCAAAATCCCGAATGATCGCTTCATTCTTGTCTTAGTTGATAGCATGTTTGGACACCGCGTTGATGGGAGTAGGTTCTAATCCTAGCAATTGAGTCGGAGCTACATCGAAGGAATAAATTGTGATGGTGGCAGGACTTTTTCTAAGTCCGTTTGGTTAACTACCACCTTTAATTCGACAATCTGTCGCCGAGCCTGTTGGTGTGATCCGGCAACTACATTTGAGAGCCAGTTCTCTATAGTTTTACAATGAATAAAAGTCCTATGTAATGCGCGATCTAGGTAACGGGTTAATAAAATGGATGGCATAAAAACCTTCTAATCGAAAAGCAATAGGTGTGCCATCTTCGCGTGCTAACAATTCAAGCTGTATGATTTTTGAAATTTTTAAATTTCAAATATATATATTCTACCTATAGAGATACTGTTTCGTAAATAGTTATAATGAAGACTGCCAGACGAATTAACTGTAAATAAAATAAAACTTATTATTCATTTGAAATGTACAATTCGTAAATTGATCGGTAGCACGTCCCTCAGAGGTCACTACTCAGAGGGTCAGATGCAATATGTCTCGGGAGGGATCGCCCACGTGTCGAAGGGCTATAATCCGACGAAAAAATACAGCGTGTCGTGTGTCAAACTTAATTGAAAAAACTTGGTTTGAAAAGCCTATTTATACGATGGAATTTATGTATGTAGATCGATAGTTTAACATTATTGGTTTAGTTTAAAATACTTCTTTTAAATATTTAATCATTGTATAGTAAGCACGGGTAAGTAATGCTACTCCCATGCATGAAGAAACTTCGGCTATTTGTCGCGCTAAAAACTAACCTCAACAGTAATTCCGATACTATGCAACAAAACATTTATACACGATTGTGTTTCCATAATTACTCAATATTAGCGTTTTCAAACTTACTTGATAAGTGTAAAAACCACGGGTCCAGTTTTTTTGTTGCGTCTGTCGACACATAAGCTAATAGTTCGTATCGCATGACGATATTGTGTTCCCTCACCTACATTTATTGCGATCATAGACTAAACCTCGTGGTGATACACACAGGTGTGGGAGTGTAATGTCATTAGTAATACGTACAACTCAAGAACGAAAACCGAACACTGACAGATCTGCAAAACGACAATTTTGCCTGCTTGTCAAACTAAAATATAGCCAATAAGCCATTGTGATCGGTTTTTTACTATGTAAATGGTGATCGTGAACAAATCGTGGAGAAATATCATATGCTATATTTATTTTAGCTAACATCAATATGTAGAGATAAATCTAATATCACAGAAATTTTTGGAGAGTTTTAAAAACAGGATAATTAGCTAATAATTTCGAATATAATCCATCGTTTCAACTAATATTTAAAATAAATACTGCTAATTATGTCTTTCTAATATTCGTCTATAATAATCAATTTTTTTTTCAAACTGAGTACGCTATTGACCTTAGCAATAATCGCACCTCGGAAAAACCTCATTGGTTACGATATTGCCTCTGCGCAAAGTTATGACCCAGCTAGGTCTTAACAGCGGACTACTACGAATATCATTTCTTACACGTAATGGGTAATGACATCTATCGGCATTAGGGGGTTTTTTTTAACTTTATTTTTGGCAATCAATCTTTCCGATTATTACTGCCATTGTCACGTAGTCAATAATATCACAAACTTCGTGCGATCATTCCAATATTAAGCATCGTGTGAAACCATATTCTAACAAGATGGTGGATCCCTTGCTAAAACCTTCCAGGGAGTTTATGTGGCATCTCAGAATTTCATGCTCCGTGTTATTATTTTCCATTCACTTCACTTATGAATAATAAACTAATTATATTACATAAAACACCACCAACTTTACACAATATATAGTCAAATAACACAAGATTATGAATAAAATATAAAATCCACTACATGACAGACTAAAATCCCGCCAAAAACTCCGGCATTAGGGATTATGAGCAGAACTTAATATTTTAAATATTAACAATTTAAATTATACTTAGTATACATATTACTTCCCGTTTTGAAGTAGTGACCCGTATTGTATTTTTCTACAAATCTATTAACAAGCTTTTGGCTACCCAATTAAATGTCCAATAAAATATTTAACACACGCCTGTCTCAATATTAAACAACTGATGTCGCTAATGAATAGTTATTACAAAACTGTTTGTTATTCCAAACGTCCGGTAATCTGTACGTAAATACCAGATTATTATCTATTACGACATACACGTGTTAATTAAGAGTACCTATGTGAATCGGAGGCGACCTTAATTAACGGATATTCAAATATACGTTTTGGTATAAACATATTGTACTCTTATTGACAAATGTGTTATCCAGAAATATCGAGAAGGCAATCATTATAAACACTACACAATTTAATATGTACGGAATATTTCTTTTTATGTTATGCAACATGTCTAAGAATATGTTCCATTAAAAATGTTCTATAGTTGTGTAAAAATTTATTAGAATAATAAAATAGTTAAACATAATTTTAGCTCTAGAGACAACAATTTAAATATTGTTTCTGATTAATTATTCTCAATGATTATGTTCCTTGTTTAAGAACCCAAATACTTTACAAGCACGAAATACAAGCACTGTTCATCTAATATTATATCTTTGATATGTGTATGTGAAATCTTCAATACTAATAATTATGTATTGGTGATTAGTTGTACTCAATATATTATATTTGAAACTTCTTATTTCAGTTCTGGTGAGGTATAATCGTTAAGCACTGGCTTAGAAGACGACTCAAGAGATGGCGCCACCTGTTATTATTTGGGATTCTATATATTTAGTTTTGACGATTTAGAAGAGCCAAGCGTTGTATCAAGTCATATGTTAAAAGTTTCCTTAATATTATATTATTGTATTATAATCTTTGTAGGTGATAAGATATCACAGAAGATTATAAAGTTCAAAACTAAATACCTCACGAACCTATGAGAATTACTTGAGAATTATCACATTACACAAGTTTAAATCATATTAGATAATACTTCTGTAAAATTTATAATTAGTATTATTAATGGTAATTATTTACCTAATTATTATGATTGCTATGAAATTTTATAAATGTCTTTGAAAATTCTACATATAAAATCATTTTCCGAATACAGACTGAACCAGTATTAATATTATGAATAACTATTTTATATTCTAAATCATACACTTATATACAAATAATTCTATTGTAGAGTGCAGATGAGAGAATCACTGATCTGTTCTGAAAATGATGGTACAAATTGATATGTGATTTATTTCAACTCAAATCCTTAATCACAAATATATGAATAAAGAAATTCCCTGTTCTAACAATTTCAACACCACAATAAAAACAACACAATCTTTCCTTTCAGTATAGTCATCGATTTAATTTAAATTTACGATTTATTTATATCATTTGAACCCACTTAAAAATACACGTCTTAAATAAAATTACGCAGATATCTTGGTATATATATCACGATTACACTTAATATTACTTATATTGAGTTACTGGTTACTCGATAGCAATATTTGTACAGGATACTCAGTACTTGGTACTCGTTGTTTATTAGTATTTGTTTTGATATTATTATTTTATATGTTAAATGTGACTATGAACTATCACACGATTGAAGGTTGTCCTTAAACAGTACCGGTATATGAAAGTGAGTAGTTTTTTTTTTCGAAATGTCTACGCTATTGACCCAGCAAGGTCTTAACAGCTTCACCGGACTACTGGAAAAAGTGAGTAGTGAGCGTTCACTCTTTTAGCGACCAGTAGCGTCTATTACAGACAAACTATTTAAAGTTTATTCAGGTATTTATTCCAAGCTACTGATTTAGTTTATACGAATTTTATTAAAAAAAATAACTTCTTTACTTTTTAAATAACCTTTTCTTTCTAAAAGTAATTATTTTTTGTTTTCTCTTTTCTGGATGAAAGGTGGCCTATGTCTTTTTCTTACTTTTGACAACGTTTATGCAAAATTTCATAATGGTTGTTTAAGTACTTAAGATCTGATAACGTAACAAACAAACTTATATTCACATTTATAATATCATTAAGGATACTAGAATGTGAATGTTCTATTGTTGGTCAAAAAGCTCTTGCCTAGAAAATGTACGGGCTTAATCAATAACACACTTTTTAATTCAGAACAATCTTCAATTGTTTATTTTTTTCTCCATAACATTATGGAACGACGACAACATTTCTGAAGCTGTTCTGACTTCCTTCTTGCATTTTATTTGACCTATAGCCGGTAGTATTATATTTGGATTCAGATTCATTTGAGTCAATTCCGATAAATTTGTAAGCACGCGCTTATATTTGAATCTCTGGACATCGAGTTAATTTCCATATGTACAAAAACCGTCAACAAAACTTTTTGATGTGAAACATCTATAGACGGATGGTAAACCTAATTGTTGACTTGGCGACGTGGTGACTCAAAACACGAACTAAGCACCATTCACAAAATACTCAGAAATATTTGTAACCCTATTTGTATAAGCATAACAACTGTTTTGTCGGCCACTCGTTCTACTAGTGTTCGGCAACACGCGTCGAAGATCTAGCGCTATTTGATAATTGCCGTCAAACATATTGCGCCTACGTCTAGTCAAATTTTTGGTTTTGTGTATTTAATGAAAATGTATATTTATGTAATAAACAGTTATTATTTTATGGATCAAATTTAATAATGTTTTATCTTTTCAATATATCATAGCTGATTCCTGTCGTAATCCGTTCTTATATGCGTATAACTTATACAAAACCATTTCGATGTTTCACATCTGTCAGGCGTATCGTGACGGCTAAATTTTTTTAAATAAAAAAATATAAAATATCTTGAAAACATACCGTACTATAATCACACGGTTTTTATGAAGCCATATCTAGTCAAACAGTACGTAATCTCTTTATATCAATGATTTATTCGATTCGTCGACAGACGGAGGCCAATCGAATTACGTTTCCATTATTATTTGGGGACGGTTTGCAACGTCAAAACAGGGGTGACATGTGTAGCATAGCACGATCTGTTTACGAAGTGATTTCAAAATCTATTACCTACTATTAGTTGGGCTACATCCATGAATATTTTGATTTGAAATCGACTTGAAAAACGCGTTCACAGTGGTGCATGATAAGCAAGGTTGGACAATTCAAATATACTCGTATAAGTCAAACCTTAGACTTGGTTCCCAGCTTGCGCGCTACGGTGACACACAAATATACATCACCGCTACAACACTACACGATCACCCCCACACACGTGCACGCCTACACGCTTACACATGAAAGTGGAAGGGTTTACTTTTTTCCCTTATCGAACTGAAAAATTCTCAATTTTTCGAAAATAAACATATGGAGGAGTTGTTGAGGCGTGTATGCTTGGTACACATATACGTTTCAACAACTCATACACATATGAATAGTTAGCCAGGTTAGCTGAGATAGGTCGCGATTTTGCATGCAACAGGCAACAGCCAACCCGAGGTGTGCCGTGCACCCTTGCGCTGGTTGCCATAATGAAATCGGCTGAGTGCATTAAGCGCTCGCCTTAGTAGTCCGGTGAAGCTGTTAAGACCTTGCTGGGTCAATAGCGTAGACATATCGAAAAAAAAAAAAAACTTGGTTCCCATTCATTACTAAAAGTAAAATTTTATAAGAATAGAACAGAACAGGGTGTGTCGTAAAAACACATCGACGGAAGAAAATGGAATTGACTTAACTTAAAAAACCCAACTTTACACCATAATCAATAAAACTATTTCAAAAATTCATAACAATTATATTGACAGTGATAGAAAATTGAAAATTTGTATGTGAATGACTGAATGAATGAATACTTTATTGCATATTTGGTTTGTACACTGGCGAGCGTGAGGCATTTTCTTCCAACTAACCAGCGGTATTGATGTCAAAAACTTTTGTAGGTAGTACCAATAAAAAGTGTGTGCTTATAATAGTAAGCAACTCCAAGCAGTCTCTGAGACACAATCAAAGATTATTGATATATTTTTTTTTAATCCATATTTTACGTCAAAAGTCACGATACGTCATAAGTTACGACAAATTTTATGTGTAGTGATAAAACTAGGCAAAAAACCGATGAAATTGTCATCGATGAAACATTTATACATAAATGGTATTTTTTCATACATAGATATCGTAAAAGTGATTACGATAATTCCGCTTTCTCCCGTCGACATGATTAAAGTGAAACTTGTGTATTACTGGGAAATATTTAATAAACACAAAAATATAGCAATATGCAATAGATTAATGAGGTTACAAAATGTACAAGTGATTAAAAAAAAATGAAACAAAAAGCCAACGTTACGCGGTGTACCCATCAAATACTGACTACGCCCGACGTCGCCAAAGAGATCGTACAACAATTGATGTATTCAACATTCAAGCCGACATAGTGTTTACTCCCACCACTTTTCGTCACACAAAAAGGTAGCGGATCAGAATTTCACTGCTCTCACATAAGAAGTCTCTCTTTATAAGTAATATATTTAAAGTATAACTCTTTTATAATCAAGTCAGTAGTTCCAAGGAGCGTAGTTTTGTATTATATTAGTATAGAATAATATAAACAAATAATCGACAAAAGCGGTTTCAGAAAGTTAATTCATTCGAATTAAAAATTTCAGCAAAACATATTTTAATTGTACAAAAATTGAATAGACTCAAATGTAACTAAAGAATCCTCATAAACGCTCTTGTTATATAAATCATTAACAGCAAATAACGTCTTTTTCGCGAAAAAAAGCAAACTTTTTACGAAGTTTACAAAAGAAAGTGTATTGTGAAAATTTTCGTCGTCTGTCGTTAAGGCTGGTACAGGTGCTGACCGGACACGGTTGTTTCGGGTGGTATCTGCACCGGATCGCTCGCAGGGAGCCGACCGCCGCCTGCCATGAGTGCGGCGCTGAGGAAGATACCGCGCAGCACACTCTTTCTGAGTATGGAAGAGACCCGCTCGGCAGCGAGCAGGCGTGGCGAGCAGTGGCCTCCTTTTGTGAGGAAGTCATCTCTCAAAAGGAGGCGGCGGAGAGGGCTCGCGAGGCGGACCCCCTCAGTGGCCGTCTTCACCAACGGAGGACCGGCAGGAGGAGGCGGCGCTTTGCCCAACTCCTCCTGCCACTGTAGCCGGACCTGAGGGGATGCAGTCGGGGGGCTCATTCCCTCATTTCACAGGTCCGGCGGACGAGGGGAGGCAGCTGGTGTGTACCCAGCTGCCTCTCTATAAGTAGAAGCCCGGCGGCCACCTTCCGCCGGGCGGACCCTTGGGGCGGCTATTCAAACATCACGGTCTGTCGGTACACCGTGGGGATATAGTCCGTGCGGGTCGGACATAACCCATCCTCTCCCCCGGGAGGGTGGGTATCCATAAGGGATTTCCCCACGTAAAAAAAAGGATGAAAAATGGTAATTAGAACGTAAGAATTAAAAAATACATATAGTCGAGCATAGCAACCTCTTTCTTTCACAACCTTTTTTGAAATTCGTATTTATTGACGGCTGTCAAAATGTCTTTTTTATTTACATGTGTGTATATGTTGTGTAAAATTCGAGTAGTAGTGTGAGTAGTGCATATTTTAATTAATTTAATGTACTTCTAATGCATTTTATATAAAATAAACAGCTTTCTGCACTTCTTTGCCATATAAACTCTAACTATGCCAAATTTCAAGTTCACCCGTTGACGGGAAATAGGTTAAAAAGGGGTAAAAGTTTTTTGCTTCACGTATTAATATATAGATAATGTTATTTTGTATACAATAAAAATAATTCATATTTAGACATATGACTTTCGTTGGTAATTATTTAGTATAGTCGTCAGCCATCATATATTTTACTAATTGGGAAATAATATTTCAAATGTCCATTTAAATAGTTTGTAGCTTTAAGCTTTACTCTGTTTAAAATTTCCATATGTCCCGTATAATTAACAAGAGTCAAGTTCAATATCAAGGGGAGAGAATTTCTCTTCCTGAGCGGAGGGTCCCTGCATAACATCTGCAGGTAACTTGAGTGCATGACTAGGGCTGCGGAAAAGCTTGCTCATAGTAATGCCATGACTCTGTCTCACTTACGCGCTGAGCGGCCAGTAGGAGTCTGACATAATCCTCTCGTTGTTCCCTGACAGTGGGTATCCAATGTAGGATTTCTCCACAATTAAAAAAAGGTTCAGTTTCAAGACATCTTGATGGCCGAGTGATATTAGAAAAATATCGATGTAATGTCTCCGGGCCTTTAAATATGCAAAATAATATTTTGATGTTTGCATTAGTTTACAAATTTAAACCCTATTAGTAACAATACTGAATGACAGTAAATCAACAAAACTCTTAATGTTGAGTTAGTACACATCTTGATACTAAAAAGCGATGTGTATCATGGAGTCACTATGTCAGAGTTTTCCATGTGTATATGATGTGAGCAGGAGGTCGGGAAAGTCTTATTTTTGACGTAGGGAAATCCCTTATGGATACCCATCCTCCCGGGAGAGAGAGTGAGTTAAGTCCGACTCACACGGACAAAACCCTACGGTGTACGTCTGCCGCTAATTTGGGGCGACACGAGATCTCTACAGACTTCATAGAGCCGTCCCAGCGGTTAACCCGCCGCGAGGCTCCAACCTTGTCAGAAGACGGACGTTTACACACTGGTCGTCTCGTCTGTCCATCGGACCTGTGCAATAGGAAGATGGGCTCCCCTACCAATCTACCCTAGATCCGGTAGTAGACCATAGGTTATTTTTCATTATAGCTCATCAAATTGATGGCACTGTACCTCATGGTAAGCATTACATAATAAAAAACAACAGTAACAACCGCGTCATCTACAGTATATCCGGAGTTGTCGTTGTAGTAAGCTACAAACCTCAGAACAGTTGCATATATACTGGCTAAAACTGCAGTTCAACGAGCTAAAAGGCAGTCGTTTTCCACATGTATCTCACTACTTATAACGGTGGCATACCATTGTGATTGATACGCCTATTGTATGGTGGACGCGAACCACTGAGACACAATTATTTGCTGCGATCTGCAGCCATAAATGCCGATTGAATTACTATTTGACAACTTTACAGTTCATATTGTTATTACTTATGCGGTTTTTTATTATTTTAAATAATTTGGTGTGACAGGGCAAACTTGGTAAAATCAACAATCAAACAGTTTTTAAGCTTTAACAACGTCATTATATAAACACATTGTATACTAAATCTAGTTCTATAGATTCAATAATAAACAGGATTGTAATAAATAGTACCATAAGCTAACCTGAAAAAAGTAAAAATAATTTCTAAGACTTGGATATTCAAATCACAGTCACATTAACTTTGAAATAAGTGGGGCGCCCTCAATTAGATTAGTCAATTGACAGGCGTTGTTGGCGACTAATTTCTATGCGAGTAATGAAGAAGTAGAGCCCGCATCGCGTGCCGCCATACACCAACCTCGATACCGTCAATAAAAACAAATATATCACTAAACAACCCACGTAAACCCCCCTATCCCCCCATATCACCACAACACCCTAAATAGGTTATATAATTACATATCACGCTTCATTGTCGTGATAAATACTTTCTCACAGTTATCATTTACCAAATCTACGCCACTGTCCATTTTAGATAATGGTGCGAGAGGGACGGTGCTTCCGTTCAATGCCTTTGTGAAAACGGAGTGGATATAAAATAACGTATATTACTATAGTGTCCACAAGCCAAGCGGATATTGATTATCTGCCACAGTTGAGAGCCACCGAACCCCTGCCCCCGCGGGGCTTCTGGGCGCCTAGTAAACTTATGTTGATGATACGTTGTTTAAGGTCTAAGCCTTAACTCTTAGCCTGAAAGTTCACTTTCTCTCTTATATGCTCGTTAAGTTATTACCTTTTAACTATAGAGACGATATTCAATATTTGATCTCTGTCTAACCGACTGAGCGTCGTGTGACTGCAATGTTCCCGTCTCATTCGAGCACATTCCATAATCATTTTCGATGCATTCCCTTGTCATGATTTTCCAGCGGCACTTGCGAATACGATTATACAATTCTATTTGTAGAGTATGCAAACCATTATTTGATTATCTACAATTTTTTACTCTATGCTGGAATAATTATTTAATTGCCTCAAAATGTAATTAAAACCAGCTTGTAAAGATATTGCTAAACTACAGAAAATATACTCTGTTATATTTTTATTTAAAAAAAAAATTTTTAACCTCATTTACATTATAACAATACTAATAATACACACAATTACATACATTTCGAACAATTTCAAAATACGTATGCAATATTGAAATTAAAATTATTACCTTGTAAATTTAAATTATTACACACAGACCAATAACCGAACAAATATTAAAAATTGAATATTTATACATATCAAATTTAATGAAACAAGTCTCCAAAGATTCAACCTTTAACTTAAAAGCATGGCATGTCTAGACACAACTAGCAAACAAATTTCTGTACTACAAAACTTTTCTTGGGGTAAGGGACTTTCTACGTTCATCTTGGTTCTCAGTGTGTGTATGTGTGCTTCGTGAAAAATTGCTTTTCCCTATGTGTGCTACTCCAATACAGAAGCAGACTGTGGGTTGCTGTGGAGAGAGTAGCGTAGTGTGCGTGGGGAGGCAGGGGTAAAGGGGTCCGAGTTGTGAACTAAATAGCTTAGTGTTAACACATATTGACATCAAATTCACCGCGATGCTATCATTTATTCAGGTAGCAATATACCCATTTTGGTTTTGGTTAACTTTTTAATAAATGTACTATAACCTTTTTACAGCGTGATCGTGTGGAGGATTAATTTTTGCCGCTTTTATTCGACTTACGTTGACTTTACTTTCGGTGTTATTGCGAATTTTAATTACCCGTCGAGACTCGACATCTTTATATTGAGTATCTCTGTTGATCTCTGGCGTTTTTGTTAAATTAACAATAATAATTTTAACTTAGGTATATTAGACAATTATATATTATTAGCTATTTAGATTTTAAAGAATATCAGAAAAAAACTAGTAAACAATAACATTGTATTATGCTGTTGTGTTATTTTACAAGAATTGTTGTTATAATCTCTTATTTGTTACCTCTGCTGTCTTGTAACTTATTATATTCATTGATTAATATTTGTGTCGTGACTTTGAGTGTGTAAAACGTGAAGTACTCATATTATGTTTAAATATTTTTAATTATGTACCTACCAATAACATTTGCAAGTGTAAATTCTTACTCTCCTTTTGGGAAAACAATGTTAAAAGAGGTCATTAAAATAACTAACTTAATGTCGAACAACAGGATCTCATATATCTAAGTATAGATATCAGATACTAGATGCAATCAGTATTATCAGTTTCACTCGAGTGTATTCATTAAAATTTTGAATTATTATCAATAAAAATGGGTTTAAATAAATTCCATGTAAAATACAGCTGTTGCATCCCATTGTTTGATTGAACTACACAGCATGGTACTTCGCTAACATAGGCATTCACAGTTCGAAACTTCTCGGAAATGCTTGGTTCTCCTCGAGCCATCGTCTCGCTTTCGGCTACGAACATTCCATGCCACGCCACCCAATCCGCCCATATTATTACTACAATCTCGCACAGCATACTTTTTAACCTACATTTTGGGTGATAATTGTTTTACTCCTAAAGGATGTAATGAGTTGCTAATCATCTTGGTATCTATCACATTAAATCTATACTAATATTATAACGAGGTAAAGTTTGTGAGTCTGTGACGTTGTTTTTTTTTTCTCGAACTGACTACACTATTGACCTAACAAGGTCTTAACAGCTTCACCGGACTACTTCGTGACGTTGTGATGGTGTGACGTTGTAGGGTTTAATCACAGGAACTACTGGACCGATTTGAATAATAATTCAGTGTTATATAGCTCATTCATCGAGAATGGTTATAGGCTATATATCATCACGCTAAGGCCAATAAGAGCGGAGCACAGATTAAAAATGTTTCAAAATTGGGATGTTTTTTTCCCTTTGAGAGCTTCTGTTGCGTGTTAGCTAACGCCCAGAGTAACTATTACTACGCGAACGAAGTCGCGGGCAGAGGCTAGTAGCTTATAAACGCGATAATATTACATTGTTTAATATAATTCATTGTTAAAGAGATTATTGAGCTCAAACAACCCCTTTTTTTTTACGTGGGGAAATCCCTTATGGATACCCACCCTCCCGGGGGAGAGGATGGGTTATGTCCGGCTTGCACGGACTAAAACCCCACGGTGTACCTACAGACCGTAGTGTTGGGGCGGCAAGGGATCGTGCTAGGCTATTCCCCTTAGATAGCCGCCCCAACGGTCCGCCCGGCGGAAGGTGGCCGCCGGGCTCCTACCTATAGAGAGGCAGCTGGGTACACGCCAGCTGCCTCCCCTCGTCCGCCGGACCTGTGCAATGAGGGGATGAGCCCCCCGACTACATCCCCTCAGGTCCGGCTACGGTAGCAAAAGGAGTTGGGCAAAGCGCCGCCTCCTCCTGCCGGTCCTCCGTTGGCGAAGACGGCCACTGAGGGGATCCGCCTCGCGGGCCCTCTCCGCCGCCTCCTTTTGCGAGATGACTTCCTCGCAAAAGGAGGCCACAGCTCGCCACGCCTGCTCGCTGCCGAGCATAGACGAGACCACGCTCGGCAGCGACAAATCCTCTCCTACCGCCACCGCCAGAGTGCGGCGCTCCACCTCCCACGCAGCACACTCAGAGAGAGTGTGCTGCGCGGTATCTTCCTCAGCGCCGCACTCATGGCAGGCGGCGGTCAGCTCCCTGCGAGCGATCCGATGCAGGTACCACCCGAAACAACCGTGTCCGGTCAGTACCTGCACCAGCCTGAACGACAGGGAGCCCCATCTCCTCCCAATCCACTCACGCAGGACCGGGCGGACGGCGTCAACGGTGTGCGCCCCGAAGCGCGCGTCCGCCAGGTCCTGCATCCACCTCCCTATAGCCTCCTCCCGCAATTCCCTCCTTTTAACTTCTATCTCCCTGGGAGCCGGAGGCTCCCCACTACGCTTCCTCGCCGCCGTGAATTCGTACACGGCGGCGAGCACCCCAGCTTCCAGCTCCCAGGGAAGGGAGCCGGCGAGCACCCCAGCTTCCAGCTCCCAGGGAAGGGAGCCGGCGAGCGTAAAGGCCGCCGCCGATGACACCGTGCGGTATGCCCAGATTGCCCTCAATGCCACCGTACGCTGCGTACTGCGCAGCGCGCGCACGTTGGTGGCACCGAGGGCATCAGCCCAGACCGGTGCCCCGTAGGCGGCCATCGCCCACACGACTCCCATGAAGAGTCGACGGCACCCGGCATCCGGCCCCCCAATATTGGGGAGCAACCGGCCGAGTGCCGACGCCGCCCAAGCAATTCGCGGCCCGAGCCCCGCAAAGTGGGGCTCGAACCGCCAGCGCCCGTCAAGGGTGAGGCCCAGGTACTTCATGTGGGCACCCACCCTGATCCGGGCGCCCTTCACCATAATGTGGGCCCCAGGTGGTGGCCCCCGCCGAGGCCCATGAAAGAGTATGGCCGAGCTCAAACAACCCTAATATTAATGTCTTGATCTTTATAATAACATATATTAAATAACTAGACAGACTAGACTAGACTACAAGAATAGTAAAATCTATTACACAAAAAAACATTAACGCGAGTCGAAACTACAGTCCACACGACTAAACAGTACGACAGATACTATTGTGCAATGAAAACGGGCAGTTTATAACTTTGTTTAAAAAATGTAGTACCTTCATTTATTAATATCAAATCAACAACGAGCTTAAAGAATCCAGCATATTTATTTAATATTATGTAGTACGATAATTTAAAATGTACTGGTAAAGAAGTTATAACGGAAGTCGTGGAACGTGGGGTTACTTACGTACCCAACCTTTGTCTCAATGTCCAGACATTGCAAATCGTCGCAATGCGGCGTTACTGTATGAACCAACCATCGCGTGTATATTGTATCCTTTTACCACAATATACCCTGAATAAAAACGTCTTAATTTTAAAATTAATATCGATAACTAATTGTAATACGGCAGACAACTTAATATAGTGCCGGACGGTACTTAATGGACTTAACTGAATATAAATTCGCGATTAATTTCATATGCTCATTGTAGTCATAAAGTATGTTGTCGTTGTTAGTAAATAAAGTCAGTTACGATGTAATCTCTATTACAAGAGTAGTTTCAAAATTAATGTTATAAATCAAAAGAACACGAAAGTTAGTGTAGAATGAAGAATCAACTACCGGTATTAGTGTCTTTAATGAACTTACAATGAAATTATTGGCCAAACATAGGGCATTTCAGGCAACGCCTAAGTGACTACGAGTTAACCTGCGTAGTGATGGTATACCAGCGTTGGAACATCGACATTTTTTCTGTTATTTTCTCAACAACGAACCATTTTGTAAAGTTTATAATACCGTGGATGTTTGGTTTATTAATGGGCTACCGGTATTGGTGTCTTTAATGAACTTACAATGAAATTATTGGCCAAACATAGGGCAGTTCAAGCAACGCTTAAGTGACTACGAGTTAACCTGCGTAGTGGTGATATACCAGCGTTGGAACATCGAGTTCGACATTTTTTTTTTGTTATTTTCTCAACAATGAACCATTTTCTAAAGTTTATAATACCGTGGTTGCTTAGTTTATTAATGGGTAGAACGAACGAGTGCTAAAAATTCCTTGGTGTGAGTACATTTCATTAAAAAATAATTTCAATTGAAAAATAAATTCAAAAGTTTCAAATTATTATTAATAAAATTCTGATTAAATAACATACTCGTACAAAAATTAGATACAATAATATTTACTCGTATGATTAAAATAAATGGTTTGTATAATATTATAAAGGAAACTGTTTATCGAAAATATTCTGTGAAAATAGGTATTAAAACTACCACATATTCAACACCATTTTACTCACAAAGCATATAGATATAATTAGCATTTTTTGGGTATAGTTTCTTCGAGTAAGAGTTTGCAAACGACTGTTCGGGAGGACCAATACCACACGAAGTACGACGAGAAATACAGTCGAACGTTCCAGAGTTGTGACGAGTCCCACCACAATACTTTAGTAGCACACTTCACGGTGTGTTAAATCAGCACACAACTTTTATGCTTAGGTTGCACTGCAGCACACCAGTTTCCATACCGTTCAACCGTACGCCCTAATAATTTGTATGTGTAGTTATATGAAGAGTTTTTTCAAAAAAAATTGCAAACGGATAATTATAGTTGTAAACTTAAATTTAAGTTTCCTACGGTAATACTTATTTATCTTAATCATTTTTGTACGATGATTAAAAAACATTTTATCCCGAGCAATAGACAAGATTATGTATTACACATTGTTACCATAAAAGCAATGTCCATATCAAAAGCCATCATTAAAACGGAAACGTAATGTATAACAATAAAGAATTATACTATCCAATCCCCGCAGACAAGAAAAATAACAACGTCATTCGTTTTATAAACATCGATAAAACGGGCCAACACTCCTCAGTAGTATCTAGAGAGGCGAGCTACAATAAAATGTACCGAGCTGGCTACAAACCTGAGCAGTTACTTCGCTCTCACCCGCCGTGCCGCCCGCCGCCACCCTTCCCCATACTGGCCCCACACTCCGGCACGCCATATGCGCACCAACATGCACACAAACACCTGCAAATCCTGTGACCACACATTTAAGTGAATAGTGATGCGACTTTATCGATATGGTACCTATGTTTTCGTCGAAACTAACTTTTACATATATTATTTATACATACTAAGTAGATTGCAAGCAGATTATCGTCGATCAGTATAAAGTCCAGCACATTATAACTGAGCTACGGCTACATGACGTTTAAATGCGTAATTATCAACCACATGAAAATTCGACAAAGTTGAAAAATAAGTGTAAACGAAATTGTACCTAATATGTAACTACTGGTTTTAGGCTTATTATAGAAAATATTTCTCAGATACCAACTGGGTACAAGTATGAGTTTATTAAGATTTTTCGTATTTAAAAATGCTGTTGAAACCGGTAATTATCGATTTGGTACAGACGAAGTTGCACGGGTCAGCTAATTTTAATATCGGCTCATATAATTGAATCGGCTCATAATAAGTTGCTAGTCATAAGAACTATGGACTTCTGTAGTAGAGTAAGACGTCAACCACAACAGGGCGAGTACCAAACTTTGCTCTAATTCTACCACTCAGCTAAAGTGTCTAAATATACTTAAGTTTAATAAAATAAACTATGGGATTACGTCTCGTTTCAAAGAATTTGTGATGATAATGAAAGTATCAAGATACTGTTCATATATGTATCTACATTTCACATAGATAAAGGGCACACTATCCACCCTAACATATCTAATCAACGTTCATAGAAAATCAATAGGAGATAACAGAAAATTTACGACTTTTCGTCTTTTCTTATTAAGATTAAATAGACGAAAATATCTCTCATGTAAAGTTATTGCGACTATTTATTGACCGATGATTACCGAGAAAAGGTCACACCTCCAGTTATTTCTTTGCTCGGTGGGGGCGCGTGACGTCATGAACTATGTGACGTCACGTTAGCGTCGATCTATCGATACCGTCTCAAGTGGACACTATATTCGTCCGCTTTACATTTAATCTAATTAGAAAGATAATAATCATACAATTGCAAATTATGTAAATGGGAAAAGAGTTTGTTTTTATGGTCACTCTCTATTTTCCTAAGTGTACAAGTTTAGCTTTAAATTAAACTAATGCTAAATATAACATCGATGTAGCAATTACCATAGGCCTCTTTGTAGGTTAATTATCAGTAGGTGGTAGAGCCACACTGAAGCTATTACTGGCTTCACCATGAATGTGGGTTGGCTCGTCCGGGGTAGTAACACCACAGAAAACCGACATGAAGTAACAGTGCTTGCATTGTTGCGTTTCGAGTCAGTGAGAGCGCCGGAGACCCACCTCTCCTCACCTTCCCCTTCTCCCCTCTCCCTCCGTATGCACAGGCTGGCAACGCAGTTGCAACTCCCCTGGTGTTGCAAGTGTCTATGGACGGTGGTGATCACTTACCATTAGGTGATCCATCTGTTCATTTACCGCCTATAATATAAAAAGTCTATCTCTGTCGTGCTTGTATGCGTACCAATAAATAAACAATTAGATTAGTTTTGTAATATTTTGTGAAGTTGTTTAGCGAAATTCTTTCGAATGTTTATGTTTCAGTTCAACTATATAATCCTGTAACACCTAATATTTAACTTACAATGATATTGTGTGTAGAACGCGTTCTTTCTGTCTAGGGGTACGTACCTATTCGAGTGCAGCCACCCCTAGCAGACGGTGCGGCAGTCTTCGGGCGAATAACACGAAAACAAGAAAGCGGGTGGTTACATTTGGATGTGGTATTTACAACAACATTAAAGTGTACACAGTCTTAATGTTCTTCAAGCTTCAAACCTATTTACATAAACTCTTTACCATTATACTATTACATTCAATTGTTAATTGTTAATGTGGCTTGACCCGCAGTACTATGCATACTGCTACGGTGATAGAATAAGAATATTAGTAAGACATAAAAAATTGATACAGAAAAACTAAAATAATTTTGTTTATTAACAGGATTTTGATAAATTGCATTAAACCGTTTACAAACTCAAACAGCCACAATAGTTTAGACAATTGTCAGATGAAATTGGTGGCAAAGAAACCGTATTAGATAAACTTACAATCCTAGAAATTATGTATTTAAAATTATGACATTAAATATTATTCTCTGTCAGCTTATATCATAAAATATAATATTACGAAGCGTTGAGAATCAATTCTTATCTGTTACAATATTTATCGTTTTATAAGTACCTCAAAGTACTATCCTACTTATTTATATAAAAAAAGAATCAAAAGTTTGAATTCCATACATAGCCTAAATTTTCGTTGATTATATATCTTATTGTCATTGGGAATAAGAAATCAACACACTATAAGCCTCAGCGAACATATCGCACAACAAAACTTTTTTAGATACGAGTGTTTTATAACAATATGTTACAATAAGCAACAAATTTATATTGTCGTTTTACCAACTAACTATTCGTGGCAATCTGATAAACTGGTAAATGCTCATTCATATTTCGAATTCAGAAAAAGTTGTCAATAAATTTATTTTAATTTTTTTGTAAATGTACATAAGGAAAGTTACAAATAATGTTGTTTTGATGTCTTGCCTGTTTTGGTTGACCAATTTTGACAGTTTGACTGTCTTGTTATGAATTGGAAGTAAGTGAAATATAAATTCAGTAGTAATACATACATATTTACTTTTGTATTATTAAATTATATAGTAGTATAGTGCGTGTTTTATTTAACCTTTTAACGTCTAAGAAGAAAAAGTTTAAACATTTTTACAACTTATTGAAAACCCTTTTACGCAACTTTTAAAGTAAACATCTTGAAATGTTAAAACTATACTTTTTTACGTTAATACATGCCCTTATTTCGGAATAATAATTAAATTAAACCAACAACGTATAATCATTTCAGAGTACCGTGTCCACACCGGTTTTATTCTTACATCCTTGTTGAAGTTATTCGCAAGTCTGCAAGTGGTCATCCCAAGGTGACATTACAGGATTAAAAGATGTGAACACCCTTGAGATGAACGAATATAAATATTGTAAGGCAGTCAGTATCCGTTAACATATGGTGAAATATTATGATTTCAGAATTTTAGTAAAACTTAAATTACGAAGTTGGAGAATACTTATTAATTGTTTTTAATCGTATAGTTATATAGGTTGGCAGTTAATACTTACGCTTTAATTTTTTATATTGTCCTCGTAACATAACTTATATTTAATGGAGCCTTACTTCTAAACCTATAGATTTACGTCTAAAAACAATCCAATAAGTACAATAAATATAAACATTTTTCTCCGTTTAATTATATATATATTTTTTTATGTCATAGGAGGCAAACGAACTGATGGCTCACCTGATGTTAAGTGATCACCACCGTCCATAGACACTTGCAACACCAGGGGAGTCCCAAGTCCGTTGCCAGCCTGTGTTTGGGAGGAGGGTAGGGGGCAGGAAGGGAAGAAGGAAGGGGAAGGTAGGTGGATCTCCGGCTCTCTCACTGACCGAACGAAACGCAACAATGCAAGCACTGTTACTTCACGACGGTTTTCTGTGAGAGGGTGGTGCTTCCCTGGACGAGCCGACCCATTAGTGCTAAAAACAATAATAGCTTCAGCTTGGCTCTACCACTACTGAAATTACATAATATTACATAATAGATTTCGAAGACAATATATTTATTATAACTTATTTAAGCTATAAATCTAAAAAAAATTTAGAACTCCAATAAAAACTACGGATCAATAAATATGTATAATGATTTTCTGTGGCTTATTCAATATAACATTCAGTTAGTTTATATATATAAAAGGACGTCAAATTTAACATCAAAACCACATTCCTGCAACCGTGATATCTGAGCAAATTTAAAGGACTCCTTGTAGCTGCTATACCGTGAATAAATTATAATGATAAGTCTCATGCCTTCGCAATATTGAAGGCGTTTTGATCATTAAGCGGCACCACCCCGTCCGCCTGCTCAGTTTCGAGAAATTTTTCCTGGATGGGTCCACGAAATTCCCCCTTTCCCTTTTCATCTCACCCTCCAAGGACGTGGCCTTTATGAGAACACTTGAACTTCTTTCATCTTTTGGTTTTTCGAGTGATGTAAAACGCAAAACGGTGGTTGAAACACTCGGATTACAAGTTTATATGATGCGATTGATGTTCCCTAGTCAGTTAAAGGATGCGTTATAGGCATCAAATATAAGAGAAATAAATTTAGTATTATTTTTATTTTATGGCACTGTTAATATCGTATATTAGTGGCTTCTATTCTGCTGCATACGTAGTACGTAAGATTCACTAGATAACAGATATTGCCAGTGGTAGTTTAGTCTACATTGCATACTTTTATAACTTAATGTTTTATGCTGTTTTAATATAGGGAGCAGCAGTTGAGTTAGACACCATTTTTTATTACAAAAATGGGCAGTTCAAGCAATATACAATATGGGATCTCGCGAATCATTAAACTCAACTTTTAGAAATTCGGTATCCTAACTCTGCTCGCCCAAAACATTCTTAATAAATTAAGTTATATTCGCATAAAATTTGAAAATCGGAATTTCGTAAAAGATCAACTTCAGACTCAGTAATTCCGGTAACAGTTTTAGGTTTTAAGACAAAGTCCTAGAACAAATTACCGATGTGCCGGACTATAAGTTGAAGTACCATCTCGAACGGATTTTGTTGTCAAAGAATTATTATATGGTGGATCAATGTGTGCTATAGTTCGATGAAGCTGTAAAGACCTTTCCAGGTCAACAGCGTTTTCATTTCGAAAAAAAAAATGGATCAATGTGTGATCAAGCGTTACGTCTGGTATTGACATCTCTTTCTTTTTTTATATCATAAGAGGCAAACGAATAGGTGGGTCACCTGATGTTAAGTGATCACCACCATCCATAGACACTTGCAACACCACGGTAGTCGCAAGTACGCTGCCAACATGTGTTGGGGAGAAGGGAAGAGCAGAGGGGGAAGGTGAGGAGAGATGGGCCTCCTGCGCTTTCACGGACCGAACGAAACGCAACAATGCAATCACTTCAGGTTGGTGTTTCTGTGAGAGAATGATACTACCCCGGACAAGCCAACCCATTCATGTTGAAACCAGTAATAGGTTCAGCGTGACTCTACAGCCTGTACCAGCGTGGCTCTACCACCTACAAACAGCGTGGCTCTACCATCTACATCCACTAAAACGGTTGTAATTAAGGCTTTAAAAAAATACTATTAGAACCAGCGGACGTTGTCCTATCTTGATAATAAAAAAATCCTAGAATCAGATACACAGTGTCACCTACCTGGTCCAAATGTGAACCTAAACCATTCTTGAATCCACTGGAAAACACTAAAAATGCAATCAAAAATTGGTCCGACCTTTTAGGAGGAGTTCAGTCACATACGCACAACAGAAGAATTATATGTACCTATAAAGATGTACATTATAAAGATAAACCCGATTGACTTTCTCGATGACTGAGTTGTTTTCCGAACTGGTGGTAGTTTAGACGTTCATGAGCGCCTTCTTAGGGCCCAAATTGAATAAAGTATTTTTTTATTTTGATATAGACTTCGTTTAAAGTATTCAAAGTGATGCGAATGAGGAAATTCGTATACTTCAACAATGCATAGGTTTAAGACGTGACGTCATGAATTAAAGACTTGTAATTCTTTAACAGCGTTAATTTATTTTTGCTTGGTTTTTCCAGCATAACCGAAGAATATTACATACTACCTAACGTTATTACGACGAAAAGTATTGAAATATTTTTTTGGATAACTATTAAAAAAAAAAATCAAATTTTCAAGATATTTATAGTTATTTCTCATTAATAAATAATTGTGAACGGATAAATCATTAAAATGAGCGACATGAGTCAGTGGGTGGTTATGTCTAAAGTCTGCCGTTTTGTGTAGGTAGCCGCCTTGTCTACGGCATCTCATCCGTCCAGAACTTTCCTTTACGCAGTCAAACGTATATCAGACTGAATAAATAGAAATTACTGTGAGGGTAAAAGAGTGTGTACGGTATACTTTTAGTATGTCAATTACATTGAACAAAATCATATTCGTAGTATATATATTTATATATATGGTATATAAATATTAGGTGTGCCAAAAATAACGAAAATAATTATTTTTTGCTCTCAGCCCAAAATATCTCAGAACATGTCCCAACAAAACTCCTGTTAAAAGCGGAGCTCAAAATTCCAATTCTAAGAGGTTCTCCATCGAACTTAAAGTTTTTTCAAACAACTAATATGGGAGAATATAATTTTTTGTCCTGCAAACTGTGTTTTTTTTTTTGACAAAACGAATGAATAAACCTTTTTTATTATTAAATTCGCTACAAAAAATAGTTTTGAGTCGAATTTCTATCTTCAATATTTGATTCGCTGTACAGCTTTGAAATTCAAAATTTCGGTTTTTTGCATTTTTTAGCTAAACTGTAAGAGTTAGACAAAAATGTTAAATAGCAAATTTGTAGTACATATATGTGTATATATACATTTTACGAGCCATTAATTAAAAAATATTAATTATGTAATTACAAGTTTGAATACATATATAATAAATAGTAAAAAAGTTTTCAGTTTAAGTTTGACTCTGTAACTATTATATTTTTGTTACTATAAACTAGAAAGTTATTTAAATCTGCCTGTAGAGCATACAAATACATTTCGAATATTTGCGTGCCTTGTTAATAATTTAAAAATATATGTTTTTATATATTAGTTTATTTCTCCCGACTATAAAACTAATAAATATTGTTCTAGAAAAGTAGCTCCGATTAAATCGATAGAGTTATGCCGTATAAATTTCACACGCCCACACTCTTTTCCGAAGCACTTTCAATAACTTTCACAATACAAGTGTTGTTCATTTTAACTCATACAATAAACAAATGTTGTTAATTTTGATTCATATAGGTGCACGCACAAACACATAGTAATTAATAAATGTAAAAATAAATTGTATTGCATTTTTATTTTCACACTTAATTGTGAATCGAATGACATTTTCTATGTATTATATGCTATAGAGAAGGTAAATTCGGAATTACAATGTATTATTCGAACCTCATAAACAATGCATGCTAACAGCATGGCGTCTTAATTAAAGTTGGTCTATATACTTAGATACTCAATCTCACTTGTAGAAGTTAAGGAAAGGTTAAGGCAGCGAGGGCGGGGGCGGGCGCCGCCCAACACCCGGCTAACATTCCCGAATTTTCCCAAAGTATCGCTTAATGCAAGTTTATTATCTCCCAGTGTTAAACGTTAATTAATTCATTATTTTTGTAAATATTTTTCGCCAACGTTTTCGGAAAAATAACCTTAATTTTTAATAAGGTTTTGGTAATCTATTTCTATTACATAGCGACATCACTGGTATTGCAAGTCTCCATAGAAGACGGCAACCATTTAACATCAAATGGACCGTCTGCTTGTTTGCTGCCCTTTAGCTTAAAAAAAGATAATATTAACGAAACCAACACAACACAAAATATTATTTTTTAAATAAAATATTATTCCAATACAATTTGAAACTAGCTGTGATTCGCTCAAATTTTTTATTAACTCATGTTATAACTATTTGTTTCAATAAATAGTTAAAGTATAGTAAAATTAATAGGAAAATATTGTGTTTGAATAGGAATTGAATTGAAAAGAATTTTTACCACAATCGACATTACGTTACGAACAGTACAGAAGTAATGTCCAGTAGCGTCATTCATATATATTTGAGCTATCACAATGTATGTCTAGAAATAGTTCATTTTTCTCTTCTAGAAAAAAATAAAATATGTTATGATAAAATATAAACATTAATAACTCGCTTCTGCTTGTAACTCGTTGAATAGATATCACCGACCCCTATTAATAACGGATGTCGGTCCTAATTATTAAACGACATCTATCGGTGTCTGCCATCAATTTGTATACAAACACTGTTTGTCGCAGCAATAATAGGGTTTCAATAAAAGAACAATCTATAACTTTTTTTATAAAAACATTAATATAATCGCTTTGTAATGATATAACGTATAAAATTAAATGGATATTAGATTAAAAAAAAATTGAGTGGTCACACGACGCCTGGCAGATGTGACACACATCGAAATGGTTTTCTATAACTTATATACCTAAAAGAATAGATTACGACAGGAACCTGCTATACCATAATGAAAAGTTAAAGCATTACAAGTTTGTTCTATATAATTATTAATGTTTATTTATTTTATTCTAAAAATATCCATTTTTATTAAATACAAAATACAAAAATTTAACTAAGTGCAGGCACGGTACTTTTGGCGGTATTTATGTAAAGGTGCTAGGTCGTCGGCGCGTGCCGCGTTACACTAGTATAACGAGTAGCCGACAAAACAATCTGAATCTTATGTTTAAATTGATAGGGTTGCAAATGTTTTTGAGTATTTCGTTAATAGTGCAAATTTTGTGTTTTGTGTCGCCACGTCGCTAAGCCAAAATTAGGCTTACTCGCGCCTATAGATATTTCACATCGTAAGCAGCAGATTGTAGCATATAAACGAATTACAATATTTTCAGTTTTATGGTTGTAGCATTACAATGCTTTATTTTATATCTATAATACATAAGAGTTAGAAAGTACTTTTTTCTTAGCATAGTTCCTGTATTTATTATATTTCCTTCAACCGTAACAAGACGAATGGGCTTCGCAAGTGTGTGAGATACTTTTATTGTGACATCAGATAGTCCTTACGATTTAGACACATACAATTATCTAATCCACTTTTTGGTACTTTCGCGTTTACAATATAAGTCAAAGAAGTTTCGTAGGCATCGTCACACAACTTTTTGCTCGAAATTTTCAATCTGTGATATTTCCTAGGACATTCTTTGAAGTAATATGTTCTAAAGGCCAATTTTATTCTGCGTTGCATACAAAAACTAATACATTTGATTGATAAGGTAATCCTTTTTTGTTAATAATACTATAGTGGTCAAAGCACCCAAAATATATATCAAGACATGATTACGATATATCAACGTTCCCTCTCTCTTTTTTTAAATCTATTAAGCATATATTTACTACATATGAGTTATGTTCAAACTGAACTAAATCCAATTTTAATCGTTTGTATAACGTGTTTATTTTTTTTTAGATTTTCAGTTTTATATACCTAAAAATTTTCAAATTTTAAAAATTTAAGAAGTTTCACAAGATTTTTTTTTAATCTTCATATTTTATACGTACAAAATTTTGAGATCTTGAAAAGTAAAGTAAAATACTAGGTACTGTTAAATTGGATTAAGCTTATTTTGAAATGTAGCGTCAATTAGATACATTCCGGAAAAAATCTCCAAATGATACTGAAACTCGGGCTTAAATCATTGCTTAGTTAAATAAAAACCAACAGAACACGCAGACAGATCTGAATTTCGGTTTTGCTTTATACTATATACATGCTTTGGCCCACCGCTTTGCTCACGTTAATGTACATTTGGCCTATCACTGTCCTTTTTTTAGTCCTATCAAAGTTAATACAAAAATTCATGACGATTCTTTGAGAACTAAGCCGGGAAAGGGTAATAAACAAATTGACATACAAATTTACAACAGTAGTTATGATTAATGTAAATATATGTACCATATATTAAACTGTAAATATATCACTGTTACATACAAGCATCTCTAAAGAACGTAGTTACTGATATATGCTTGACAGATAAATGTATTACAAATACGAATGTAGGTGTGTTTGTTTGTTAGTCTTTAACGTCTAAACCACTTAACCGATGATTATCAAATTTTGCCTGCACATAGGCAGAAATACAGGAAAGAACACAGGCTACAGAACATATCATGGGGGGGCACCAATGTAAGCCCCCCCCTGTAAAGGGGAAAGCGCGCCTCCTTAAGGAGGTGCATGCGGAGGTAGCTGCTATGGACCATTAATGGACTACATCCATAGCAGCTACCTCCAGGGAAACCTAAACCACTGCGCCGCCGCCCAGGACCTTTTCCTGCAGGCGGTGGCGGAGTGGAAAATCGACTTGGCAGTCGTCGCGGAGCCATATCGCGTCCCGGACCAGCCGCACTGGGCTGGCGACGCGAACGGCTCCGTGGCGATCCTGTCCGGAGGGGGCTCGCCCCTCTCTGTCAAGGAGAGGGGTGACGGGTTCGTGGCGGTCGCCTCACGAGGACTCGCAACCCTCGGGGTCTATTTTTCCCCGAACCGGCCCCTGGTGGAGTTCCAGTCTTTCCTGGACTCCCTGGGGCCGGTCGTGAGGCGGCTGGCGCCGCTCCCTGTCGTCCTGCTCGGCGATCCTAACGCCAAATCTAGGACGTGGGGAGGGGCGACAACGAACGCGAGAGGCCAGGCGCTCGAGGAGTGGGCAGCCGAACACGAGCTGTCCCTCCTCAACCGGGGGAACGTCTATACGTGCGTGCGGTACAACGGGGAGTCGATCGTGGACGTCACATTTGCCTCCCCGTCGGTCGCACGCCGTATCCGGGGATGGAGGGTGGAAAAGGAGGTGGAGACCCTATCGGACCACCGCTACATCAGGTTCGAGGTCTCCACCTCCCATCACGAGCCGGTTGACCGTCACCGGAGGGGTGCGTCGTTCCCCCGCTGGGCGATGAGCCGCCTCGACAGGGAGAAGGCGGAGGAGGCGGCCATCGTCCAGGCCTGGGCCTCGCCCCCCCTGGGCAACGAGAATATCGACGCATCCGCTGCCCGCCTCCGTGATGCTCTCACGGAGGTATGCGATGCGTCGATGCCGCGGAGCACACACCGCCCTGACAGAAGGGCGGTGTACTGGTGGTCGTCCGAGCTCGCGGAGCTCCGGGCGGCCTGCTCTGCGGCCCGGCGGCTGTACGGGCGCAGCCGCCGGAGAAGGGTCAGGGCCCCCGAGGAAGAGGCCCGGCTGTATGGCGAATACAGGCAGAAAAAGAAAACTCTGCAGGCCGCCATCAGCCGGGCCAAGGGGGCGGCATGGGAGGAGCTCCTTCAGACACTGGAGAGCGACCCGTGGGGGCGCCCGTACCGGATTGTCCGGAAACAACTCCGGAGCCGGGCGCCTCCGACGACGGAAACTCTCCAGCCAGAGGTGGCTGAGAGGGTCGTGGGAGAGCTGTTCCCCGACCCTCCGGAGCGCCCTCCTCCTCCTATGCCACCGCTCTCGCGCTTTGCGCCTGTGGCGGAGGTGCTCGATCGTCCTCCCCCGGTGTCGTAGGAGGAAATGGGTAGGGTGGTCGAGTGCCTCCGCGGCAGGCGGACGGCGCCTGGGCCGAACGGGGTCCCGGGCCGGGTGTTGGCCCTCTGCATGGGGCACTTCGGGGAGCGGCTTCGGGGGCTGTTGGACCGCTGTTTGGCGGAAGGCCAGTTCCCGAAGCCCTGGAAGACAGGGCGGCTCGTCCTTATCCCTAAGGCGGGCCGCTCTCCGGACGGCGCGTCGGCATATCGGCCCATCGTCTTGCTGGACGACACCGGGAAGGTGCTCGAGAGGGTGATCGCGTCGCGGGTCGTCCGGCACCTGGAAGACGTAGGGCCGAACTTGTCCGACGCGCAGTTCGGCTTCCGGTCGGGGCGTTCAACACTGGACGCCCTGAGCCTCCTGAAGGAGCTCTCTAAGCAGGCGACCTCCCGGGGTCAGAGGCTGTTGGCGGTGTCACTAGACATTGCCAACGCCTTCAACAGCCTGCCGCACGGAGTAATACGGGGGGCGCTCCGATTTTTCGGAGTGCCCCCGTACCTGCGGCGGCTGTTGGAGGCGTACCTCGAGGGAAGGGAGGTCGTCTACGCAGACAGCAAAGGGCGGACGGTCCGACGTGGGACTCCTTGTGGGGTCCCACAAGGCTCGGTCCTGGGGCCCTTGTTATGGAACCTGGGCTACGATTGGGTGCTCCGCGGCGCGCTCCCTTCAGGAGCGCGTCTAATATGTTACGCGGACGACACCCTAGTCGTAGCCCAGGGAAGGGAATGGACGGAGCTGGTGCGCCTGACCACGCTGGCTACGACCTTCGTGGTCTGGCGCATCCGTCGACTGGGCCTCAGAGTGGCCCTCGAAAAAACCGAGGCCCTGCTGTTCCACGGGCCTCGGCAGGGCCCACCGTCTGGGGCCCATATAACGGTGGGGGGAGTACGCATCAGGGTGGGGTCCACGATGAAATATCTGGGCCTCACCCTGGACGGGCGTTGGCGGTTCGAGCCCCACTTCAAGGGGCTCGGACCGCGTATAGTAGGGGCGGCGGCGGCGCTCGGCCGCCTTCTCCCGAACACGGGAGGGCCGGGCGCTGCCTGCCGCCGTCTTTATGCTGGGGTGGTGAGGGCCATGGCCGTCTACGGGGCGCCGGTGTGGGCGGACTCCCTCAGCGCCACGAACGTTCGCGTCCTGCGCAAAGCGCAGCGCACAGTGGCGTTGAGGGAGATCCGCGGGTACCACACGGTGTCCTCGGCGGTGGCCATGGTGCTCGCGGGCTCTCTACCCTGGGAGCTGGAGGCGGAAACTCTTGCCGCCGTGTACAATTACGCGGCGGCAGGAAAATCCCGAGGTAGACCTCCGGCGCCCAGGGAGATCGCTGCGCTGCGGGCTACGGCCCGCAGCGAGCAAATAGAGAGGTGGGGCCGACGCCTGGCGGACGAGCGTTACGGAAGATTTACCATAGACGCCGTCCGCCCGGTCCTGTCGGCCTGGGTGAATAGGGGCTGGGGCTCCCTGACGTACCGTCTGGTGCAGGTGCTGACCGGGCACGGATGCTTCGGTTGGTTCTTGCACCGGATAGCGCGCAGGGAGCCCACCGCTGCATGCCACGAGTGCGGCGCTGAGACGGACACTGCGCAGCACACTCTCTCGGAGTGCGCCGCGTGGGGCGATCAGCGCCGCGCCCTGGTTGCGGTGGTGGGGGACGATCACTCGCTGCCGGGCGTGGTTTCCGCCATGCTCGGCAGCGAGGACGTCTGGGCTGCTGTGGCCTCCTTCTGCGAGACCGTCATCTCACAGAAGGAGGCGGCGGAGAGGGCCCGGGAGGTCGATCCCAGAAGTGGTCCTCTCCGCCAAAGAAGAGCAGCGGGAGGGGCGAGGGGTAATGCCCGTCCCTCCCAAAACCGTCGCCAAACCTGAGGGGATGGGGCGGAGCCCCCCATCTCCTCGTTGCACGAGTGAGGCTGACGAGGGGAGGCTGCTGGTCGTGTACCCAGTAGCCTCTCTATAGTAGGGTGAAGCCTGGCGTTCATTCGCCAGGCTGCCGCAGGGGCAGTTTCAGGTCAGTGAGCATGCTCGATCCCTGGCTGCCCCTCCAATGCGGCGGACGGTACACCGTGGGGTTTTAGTCCGTGCGAATCGGACATAACCTACCCTCTCCCCCGGGAGGGTAGCGTATCCGTTAGGGATTTCCCCACGTTAATAAAAAAAAAAAAAAAAAAAGGCTACAATTATCCAGAAAAAAGTGTCGTTCCTGAAGGATAGTTCAAATATAATAACGCCAGCGAAGTATAGTGTATGTATAAGAAATAACGCTCCTACAAGAATACATCTCGAACCAACAGTCTTAGTTAAGGTATTAACTACACGAATTTAAAATAAATCATTACACCTTATGGAATCATGGTGTATATGTCTAATCATTTGAAAACCACGGCTCATATAATTCAAAAAACTTTCTTCCGACAAATGATACATATATTTTTAGTTATGTAAATATTAACCACATTATTTTTTATCCATGAAAATCTTACACGTAATGAATTTCGTTTCCATAACATCAATCTGCGAATCTTGTACAGAAATTTCCAATTAAACCAACACAAATAACAACAAAAACCAGACTATTACCCAAGTTCAGGTTATCCTAAACACAAGTCAACTAATCAAATTAATCGTAAGACGGACCGATATCAGCATTATTAATGCAAAACTCGAACAGCCCACAGCCACCCCACGCCTAACCACTTCACCTTCTGACCCTCACTTCGATCCAACATCTTGTATCTTAGAAAGAGGACGATTCTGAAAACCACTTGATATTAAAATGTTCATATTTTATAACGATTTTTTATATAACCTAGTAGTCATCCATTGCTCGAAATTCGACCAAAAGAGAAGGGGGTAACAATTTTTTCTACACATCTTCAACCTGTATTCTTTTTTCTAAATGATACACTGTATTGTAAGAATATTGTAGATTATAGCTTGCGCGATACAGTGACACAAAATCTTGCATCACTGCAACAATATTACACATATCACCTCCACACACGTGCACACATGCACGCTTTACACATGAGAGTGGAAGGGTTTCGTTTCTTTCCCTTATCGAACTGAGAGAGTTTAGAAAATTATCCGATAGGAAATATATATATAAGAGTTGTTGCGATATGTATGCTTGGTACACATATATGTTCCAACAACTCAAATATTACTCTTGCTTACTATGAATAGTTAGCTTAGGTCAGCTCAGACTGGTTGCGAATTGCGCGTATCAGGCAACAGCCCAAGCCGAGATGTACTGTGCACTCTTGAACTAGTTGTCAAATAAAATCCGCTGAGTTCCCTTAGCGCTGGCCTTAGTAGTCCGGTGAAGCTGTTAAGACCTTGCTAGGTCAATAGCGTAGTCAGTTCGGGAAAAAAAATGGTAGATTGTAGGATTGTAAAGTATGACGAATAGATATTTATAAATAAGAATATTATCTCGGCTGTGGTACGGAAAAAAAATGTGACAACAGTAAGTTCGCTATAGTAAGTTAGCTACTAAATAAATACAAAATAAGGTGTGCCGTAAAGACGCACGATAGAAGAGACGCAAAAATTTTGCTACAGGGAAAAACGTCAATAAAAAATGTATAACGAAAATTCAAAAAAGCCCTCCCGTATGAGGTTTCACGTCAAGAAAATCGTTTGACAAGCAGAGGAGAAAATGGTACTTTTTTTTTCGAAACGACTACGCTATTGACCCAGCAAGGTCTTAAGAGTTTCACAGGACTACGTTGAGAAAATGGTACTGAATTGTATTTACCTCACATGAAAGCATTATGCATTTTCATGAATGGGTTTACATGAAGCCATTTCATTCCAAAACATACATCGCTTGTATTATGGTTAACAAACATATTTACACATACATGCAATAGAAATTCGGTTATCTGGATTAATTGCTGCCAGGGGTAGTCCGGAAAATCGAAAATCGGGATAATGGATTTCATAGTCAAATAAAATATCTTTTAACATAATCTATTTTTTATTATTGAAATTGGAAATTTATATTCATGATAAATTTTAATAATAATAACTAATAGCCTATACAAAATTAGAAAAAGATGGAATCTGACACATATTTAACAATTTAATAATAATATTGTATATATACCAGTTGAAAGGTTAAACACTTGCAGTATTCTAGGATATAATACTTCACGATCACATTTAAAACATAAATTTATAATATCAAAACAAATATTAATAAATAACAAAGAGAACCTAAGTTAAAGTTTAACTAAGACTTTCAAAAGTATAAACACAATTGTAATAAACTTAGGAGCAATGACCGATGCTCAATGCTGTAAGTGGCTACCCGGAGTTTATAACCTTCGATAATAAAACGGGCAATAGACCCTTTTCTTTTGCTCATAGCATTCCCAAGCTCCCTTTCAAATAATCAACCAAATGGCAACCAGCTCAAGGGTGCACGGCACACCTCGGCTTGGCTGTTGCCTGTTGCATGCAAAATCGCGACCTATCTTAGCTAACCTAGGTAACTATTCATATATGTATGAGTTGTTGAAACGTATATGTGTACCAAGCATACACGCTTCAACAACTCCTCCATATATTTATTATCGGAAAATTGAGAGTTTTTCAGTTCGATAAGGGAAAAAAAAAGTAAACCCTTCCACTTTCATGTGTAAGCGTGTAGCGTGCACGTGTGTGGGGGTGATCGTGTAGTGTTGTAGCGGTGATGTATATTTGTGTGTCACCATATCGCTTTTTTTTTTCGAACTGACTACGCTATTGACCTAGCAAGGTCTTAACAGCTTCACCGAACTACTAAGGCGAGCGCTTAAGACACTCAGCCGATTTTATTTGGGCAACTAGCTCAAGGGTGCACGTCAAACCTCGGCTTGGCTGTTGCCTGTTACATGCAAACTCGCGACCTAACTTAGCTAACCTAGCTAACTATTCATATATGTTTGAGTTGTTGAGACACATATGTGTACCAAGCAAACACGCCTCAACAACCCCTCCATATATTTTTTTATCGGAAAATTAGAGTTTTTTCAGTTCGATAAGGGAAAAAAATAAAACCCTTCCACTTCCATGTGTAAGCGTATAGGCGTGCACGTGTGTGGGGGTGATTGTGTAGTATTGTAGCAGTGATGTAAATTATTGTGTCACCGTATCGCGCAAGCAACGCACTCAAAGGCTGCCTAGCGAGGGATCGAACCTAGGGTTGAGCCGCTGCCGTGGGAGGCCTAATCGGATAAATCATACGACGGCCATTGACACTGTACTTTACATAGAAGCATAGAGTAGTATTTCGTATAATTATTGTATTTTTCTAGATAATCAGTTCAAATATTAAGCACAATTTTTTTTTATTGGTTTGGGACGAGAATCAAGTGCAGATTATCCTCCAGAAATATTGCTAGTATTTAAACTTTCAGCTTGTATAAAAAATTACTTACAAAGCTTAGGTGTTTTCTGATTCTATACAGAGTTCAACAGTATAATAAACAATTAAACGAGGTTTAAACAATCAAATGAACAGAAAAATACCTCATCAAGCATTTTTTATACCTGCATACATTCAACAGCGCAAGCATATAATCTATTACATATTTAAGTGTTGATCAGAAAAATACCTCATCAAGCATTTTTTATACCTGCATACATTCAACAGCGCAAGCATATAATCTATTACATATTTTCATTATTTTGTACTAGTGGACCCAGCGAATGTTGTCACGCCCTAGTAATAAAAAAAACCGGGACCATTTATACACCTAAACCGTCCTCATGAATAACTTTGTCTATTGTTGATAGCCGCAAGAAAAGCCGTTCCGTAGTTTTTAAGTAACGCGAACTGACAGACAAACGTGAAAGAGGAATTTGTTTTATAATATGTGGTAATTAATCATTCTAAACTATTTGGACATTTTCAATATGTAAGGAGCTAGTTTAATTTCAACACATTCCTCACTTGTTGAATCCAAATAGAGTTCTAAAAACAAATATAAAGATTCCATATCACGAGAAAAAGAGTACACAGACCCAAAACTGATCTTTAGATATTACATTCATATAATGTAATTGTTTATCCTTTCGGTACAACTAACAAAAAACTTCATAATAATAATATAGAACTCTATAAAAATAATTTCTTGACAGATTAACCAAAACTAAAACATTAAGATTAACAAACCGTGACATAAGTTTACTCCTGGAGCGTGTTCGACGAAATCCATTCTTACGCTGTCTTTAGCTATTACGAATTTTATGTTAGAGACTTTAATATGTATTACTCAGATAATAAGGAATAATTTCGCTTCAAAAATAATTTAGTGACTACATAAATAACTTGGTTGAGGTGTTTTGCGGCACGATCAAGTTTTGCGAGCAGTGGTGTAATTAATGTCTTATTTCAATGGGCGAAGGTATGTATTTCCTATAACTGTTTTTGTTAGTAGCAAAACGGGGAGTTTCCCGGCACCGGTTCCGAGGTCTCTCACACCCACGACCCCCAACTCTACATGTTATTTACGTGTGAACACAACGCGGTGGAGGGTTCAATTTATCTGACCTACTGGGCCTCCCACTAATACAACGCTCGGAATTGCCTGTACCCTTTTTGGGTGGTCATTTTTTTCCTGTTTGTAATTTTAAGTGGAAAATTGTTAATATTCTCCTTTTTTGCTTACCTGGAAAACCTTTTTAATATCAAATTGACATTTGAAACAGAGTTTGGGTTTTGTTAATTTAACGATGAAACAAAATGTACCGTTATGAAATCTATACTCATATATAAAGATGGCCGTTTGTATATCTAGTATCGATAAATATCAAAACCATCTGGACAATCACTATGAAAGCTGTAACACCTGTTTTTTTTTTATAAAATAAAGGTAATTTTGCACTCCATTTTACCATATCTCGCCTATAGGTGGCGTTGCAACACATTGACTTCTGTACAGTTCGACCAATCGCCATAAGAAATTACAACCAATAACAATTGAATACCAAACCGCGAATACAGCTAGTAAAAGTATTTTATAATATCTCATCAATGTAGGCAGTTAATAGTATCACACTTACACCATTACAATACTAAATTCTCCATTTATGTTTTTAATTACAGAAATCGATATAATTCAATTGGCGAACACGTATACACCAGGAAATATGAGCTCACAAAGAGTAGATTGTCACAAACCAAGAGTGAGTTATATAAAGTGAAATGAAGGATTAAACCTATAATAAAACCTCACAGGTGACAAAGAACACTCATGAAAAGTAAAATCATAAAAGTAAAAATATTGAGTTGGAAACGAAAGTGAAGGGGAGAAAGCCCTATCCAGAGTTATACAAGCGGCCAAGTGGCGGACAGATTCACGATTACAGCCCATTTTAGGGGACTCTCCCCGGCTGTATGATGGACTGGAAATATTCCATAATATCTGAAGCGTCGTTACAATGCCTTAGCAGAATATTTTTCTTGGGCAGAAAGCCGATATTCCCCCAAGAGTTACGACATTTCAATTTGCCAAGGCGGGCGGAAAATGGAATTACGATTGAAGCGAGAACGCCCGAATGCCGACGAGGGCGTCCTGCTCCGTGCCGACAATAGCCGAACATCGCCGAGTTGGAACGAACTTACGACGCGACGCGCCTGCCGCGGCCGCTCCGAGCCCGTGTATTGATTAGATGCGGAACGCCCGATGCCATATAAATTAGGCCGCAACAGAAAAACAGACTACGTATTTATAGTAAATAATGCACTTTACGTCATTACATGAATCACGTGAACTTATTATTGTTCAACCTTCACATTAGAAGCAAGTCTATTCAAAAAATTTTGGTCATTTTTCACAGAAACAAGTAATTGAAATTTTGTATAATTTTTTTATGTCATTCTGTTTAGATTATGAAAATTTAATAGCGCCTACTAACTTTTTATTTTTTCATAAATCATTTTAATAATCTTATTACTCAATTTTGATATTGACTAAGTGTATTGTCATTCTCTTCTGTGCTCAATAATATCATAATAATAAAGGGTTAATAATAATTATTGTTTCATTAAACAATTCATTCCACGCAGGTCGACATCCACTGCGAAATAATGTAAACGAATAAATATACATTACATTATTAACGAATGTTGGCCTCGTTTCTCGCTCTCTTTGTTCGTTTCACCATTTTTAGTAGAGATTAATTGAAAATAAGTTTTTCCTACAGTAACTTTAAAGTTCAAAATAATTTGTCGTACGGCACAATTTGTTCTTGAAGCAGAGTTAAATACTGATAAACAACATTGAACTCTGTGATTAAAGCATAAAAGTACAGATTTATGTGTGGTTTGAACGATGATACTTTCATGATTTGTGAGTTTATAGCAACGTTGAAGTGTCGGTGGTTAATGGTGGCAGCGCGTGGCTCTCGCCGGCCGCCATATTGAAAAAGTTTGGCGGGAAAAAGGGCGGTTAAATTATAAAATGATAACGTTTGAGCGGTGTGAATTCGACTACATACTTATAATTCTGAATATTTTCATGCTAATGATTGTATTTAATCTTAACATTGATTCAAGTTCAGATTTTTCCAATACGTATAATAAATTTACAAAACCAATTAAAATGATCAACTCTCTATAAAATAACGTTAAAAATGTGTAAATAAAAATTTAACACTCGTGGCCTTGGTTGTCACTGTTTTGCATTTAAATTTATAGTTTCTTGGATTTATACAACGTTTTACACTACAATGAAACTATATAAGAATTTTGTAACGAATCGCCATATCTATTCAATTCATGTAGGTATATGGCATTAATTATTGTATTGTATTTTGATGTTGCTATACATAATTTGATATTATCAGTAAATATTACACCAACAAGTAAATATATACATCGATAGTAAACTAAATGCTATGAAACTTAGAATTCTGATTATTCCCTCAGTACGCCACGCCGTACTGTTTATTGAAGCACCTAAACTAGAGACTAATCCATACGACGTTCGACGCACCACCAGTTTATTCCGGTCAAGCTTTTGTATTTCTCGAACTGACTACGCTATTGACCTAGCAAGGTATTAAGAGGTTCACCGGACTACTGGTCCGGTCAAGCTGTAAAGGCCTTGCCAGGCCAATAGCGTAGTGAGTAGGAAGAGAAAAACACAACGCCACAGTCAATGGTGCTGGCAATTATTATTTTATTGTAATGAAGTATGATATCTGACGATAATTCCATTTGCTATTAAATAGTATCACTTTAGTGATCCACCTACAACAATGATTCGTTGATGTACACAGCTATTAGAACACAAATGTAGATTCTTGGCGACTGATTTCAAATTTGTAGGCATCCACGTTACATTAGAAATAGCCTTTTGTCAAATATTTTTTCAATTAGTAAATCAGGTTTGATATTTTAAGCCAAATCCTCAGTAAATAATTTTACGTTAACTCTGAACGTCGCAGTCATGCCACCATGCCAACCTCTCCACTAGGAGCTGGAGGATGGGTGATGGATTTATCATCATATGCCTTGTGATAATTCAGTCACATTCAGTGGTACAGATATACCATTACTCTTTCTTCGTTCTAATCACTCGACAAGAGATGGGCAACCATCAGGATTAAAACCCACGACAGTTATTGTCAATACCCAATATTATTCCACCTTCTGAGTAGTTTAGCCACAACAAAAATAATCCGTTCGACTGAGTACCTTTAGCGCTCTCCTCAATAGTTCGGTGAAGCTGTAAAGACCTTTGCAGGTCAACAGCGTTTTCATTTCGAAAAAAAAAAGATATTATAATCCGTTTACAGTGGAAAATGTAAAAGAATAGTACATTTATAAGTAAAAACTGGTTAGTACATTTAAAAACATAAAACAAATACTTTTTGCCTAGCTAAACCACCCATTCGCTGGAAAAAATCGATAATAACTAGATTTTCACCCAATCTGTGGTTTTAATACTGGTGGTTATCTATCTTTACACTCAACTACAAGACTTTAATTTGTTGTCCATTAGTGATATATCTCAGATAGGTCGCGAATTGCACGTCTCAGGCAACAGCCCAAACCGAGGTGTGCTGTGCTGTGCTTTGAGCTAATTGTCAAATAAAATCGGCTGAGTGCCCTAAGCGCTCGTCTTAGTTGTCCTGTGAAGCTTTTAAGACCTTACTAGGACAATAGCGTAGTCAATTCGAGAAAAAAATTTGTGATATAATATATAATCTAACATGTATGTATCAAATAATAAAAATAAATAAAATATTGTACTGGTATCACCCATAATATATTTTCTGTAATTCTACTCACAATCCCTCGTTCGGGAGATTTAAATGGAATATCACCCTCCCCCGGGTGACCCGAGGAAAACCCGTTGTTTCTTGGAGAATCTCCACCTATGCTAAAATTACCTTGTTTTATCGACATATTTAACTTATTGTAATCTGCTTCTTATAACGAAGAGACAAGACTTATTTTGTGTTATTTGAAAAGGTATATACTACTGTTGGTAATGGTTACTTGGTTGGCACCTTTTCAGGTACTTAAGGTCGGATCGTAGTAAGGGAAATCCCGAAGATTCGGGTTCGCATATTCGTCAAACTGACCCCTACTATTGACTCTATCTCACTTTTATTATCGACTGTTTACGTAATTTATGTTAACTTACACATTTTTTCATAAATTTATTAAAAGGAGTATCCTCATGATTAATGCTCTTTTTATGTACTAAGAGGCACACGAACAGGTGGGTCTCCTGATGTTAAGTGATCATCACCGCTCATAGACACAAACAACACCAGGGGAGTTGCAATTGCGTTCCCAGCGTGTGTCTGGGAGGAAGGGAGGTGGGCCTCCGCCGCTCTCACTGACCGAACGAAACGCACCAAAGCAAGCATAGTTACTTCACGTAATTTTTCTGTGAGAGAGCCACGCTGAAGTTATTACTGGTTTAGAATGAATGGGTTGGCTCGCCTGGGGTAGTACCACCTAACCCACAGAAACACCGAAGTAACAGTGCTTGCAATGTAGCGTTTCATTCGGTCAGTGAGAGCGCTGGATACCCACATCCCCGCTCTCTTACCTCTCCCCTCTCCCCTCCCCCCACCTCTAACACAGGCTGAAACGCACTTGCGACTCCCTGATATTGCCAGTATCTATGGTCGGCGGTGATCTCTTAGCATCAAGTTACCCACCTGTTCGTTTGCCTCTTATGATATAAAAAAAATACTAGTTTTGCTTACGGCTTTGCTTATTTTAACGTTATTTTTGAAACTAAGAGAGTCTATGTTACTCAATGATAACGTAATTTTTTATAGAATTGTAAAAAGCGGTTTTATATTTTTTAATCAATTCACTGCAAATGACAAATCAAATCTTTTCTCTTTAAAGTATATGTAAATTAGTATAAATAAAAATAAGAGACAAAAATATTTTGTCAACATCATTACGTCAAAATATTATTTTGAGAATAAAAAAAAACTTTCGGCTTTAAATATTTCTAGGATTAAAATATGATATGTTAGTAGTATTATTACAACTATCAAGTATTTTAAATCACGGCGTCACTATTTTGTGATAACATTATTACTATTGAAAAGGAATCACTACAATACACCGTAGATACCAAAATAAAATGAAAAATACTACCAATCCACAATAACAGATAACAATTCACAAAAGATCTTCTTTAATGCTCACATACAGTGTGTAAGGAATCGGCATATAATTTTTCATCGTTCTAATCCTAGTGGACTGGGTTGTGCGTTGATACGTTGGTCATTCAATTGTCATTTTGTTTATATATAGAATAACGTTAAACGTAATTTTTTAACTTCTCGTTATGTATTAAATTGTCCCAACTGTAGTGAGTTAGTAGTGAGATACAGCGGTAGGAACGTCGTCGGTCGAGCAGTAAAGGCATCCGTCTGCGTAACAAGTTAACAAACCACCCAAGTACACTAACGGAGACGAACTTTGTTCAAATGATATGTTTCATATTTTGAATCAAATTGCGATTTATACCAATTGAATAATTACTTCTAGACTTCTTTATAGGTACATCTTTATATAGAAACTTCTTCTGTACGTGTGTATATCACTGAACTCCTCCTAAACGGTTGGACCGGTTTTGATAAAATTTTGTGCAACTGTTCCATTGGTTCCGACAATGGCTTAAATTCACAGTTCGATCCAGTAGATGACACTGCGATTGACTTTTAAGGTTTTTTTATTATCAAGGTAGAATATCTGCCGGGACGGCTAGTTAAATATTATACATTGTAATTATTTAGAACTATAAAACAGAGACCTATAACTACCACCTCATTCGGAGTATTTTAATATACATATCAAGATTATGTGCCAAAAATGCTCTAGTTTTTATTATCTTTATACAAAGACACAGAGATGTATTCAAACTGAGGGTTACGTGTTTCAAAACACATCCGAAATATTGCGGACGTGAAACTACTCAAAATGTAAAACAATAATAAACTGTCAGCCTAAAGTCCTCATACTGATTTTAAATTAAATATTCATTATTCCCATAGATATATTAACTACTAGCTGACCCGTGCAACTTCGTCTGCACCAAATTGGTTATCACTGGTTTCAATTGTATTTTTAAACGCGAAAAAAAAATGAATAAAACTGGTATCCAATTGCAGCCACAACTACCGTTTCCAAAAATCCAAACTGTCCACGGATTCACTGAAACATATACCCAGATTACATGTAATTTTTATTTTAAATAAGCCTAGTACCCGTTCGTAGCAACATCTACCACTCCGTTGTTTGTAGTCCGGTAAAGCTGTTAAGACCTTGCTCTGTCAATAGCGTAGTCATTTCGAGAAAAAAAAATCATCTACCAGGTTCAATTAAGATAAAAACTAACCTACATAAAACTAAATAAACATCTCTACCGTTTACTTTTAAGGTTATGATAATTGTATTAAAACCTTTTTATACTCCATTATATTAAAGAAAAATATATGAACCCCGTATCGAAGCGTCAAACATCGCGCCGAACCGTCAAATGTCACTTGCTTGAAACTATAGTTTAAGAGTTATAAACTGTTTCAAAAACGTATTTTAAATATATTTCTAATACATTTTTATAAATAATCTCTGTACCATTCACAACATAGTGCCTATCACTTCTTGATAATTTATCTATGTTGATAATTTATCTATGTTGATATGTTTCTATTGTAGATTATTCTACGTTGTTATACTGAATATTTGGCATTAAATACATAACGTGTATTTGTCACACTTGATATTGGCGAAATTACCTATATAGGCAGAGGCCATACCGGAAAGAATCAATCAAGCCAGTTTTATACATTATATTCATCCTAACAACGGGCTACCTGGCTGCCGGTAAGAGTTGCGTTTATTTGTGCATATCGTACGTTCACAGACAAAAATATTGATTTTTAAATAATTTTAGGATGTTTCACTAACTTAGAAACGTTATTAAAATGGAATTATTATTGTAAGACATTTTTGGTATTGACAATAATGTGCTTGATACTATTTTTTGGAAATAAAAATAAAAGTAATCTTACCCCATGTTAGAATAGCAGTCATTTTATTATTACTATATTTAGATATAAATAAGTACAAATTTTATCTTCCACACTAATTCAGTTATTACTCAATATTTAGACCGATTTATTGCTATAAAAATAATGTGTATAGAATATAGCTATAGCTATAGTTTAGTGCAGTACTGGCTGCACGATAAAGATAGCGATAATTGTGGCAGCGTGTGTTATCGACGCAATTTTTTTTCGAATTATATACGCTGTTGACCTGGTAAGGTCTTTACAGCTTCATCGAACTATTGAGTCGAGCGCTGAAGGCACTCAACCGACTTGGGATGTTTGGGCGACCAACTCAAGGGTGCACGGTACACCTCTGCTTGGGCTGTCGCCTGTTTTGTGCAAAAATCGCAACCTATCTGATCTAACCTAAGCTAAGCTATCTGGATATACGTATATGAGTTATTGAAACATGCATGTGTACCAAGCATGCGTGCCTCAACAACTCCTATATGTATTTTGTGTCGGAAAAATTTCTCCAAACTATATAGGATAGGATAGGGAAAAATAAGGGTAGAACTCTTTGTTGTGTGTTTATTTCTCTGAAAAAGAAAAACAACTTGTAAGCGTGTAGGCGTGCACGTGTGTATAGGTGATGTGTGTGATGTTGTAGCAGTGATGTAAAGTTTTGTGTCACTGTATCGCGTGAGCAGCGTACTCAAGGGCTCCCCGCCGAGGGAATGGACCTAGGCTTGAGCCGTTGCTGAGCGGGGCCTAATCTGGAGCTAAATTTACCCCCAGACCACGGTGGCATGACAGTGATTATGCGGTTGTGGACGTGAACACGCTTTGTTTGAAGAGACAGGCTGCTACTGATCTTTCGCTGACGTGATTGAATCAGGAGGGTCGATAAGAATGTGTCGCGGTCGTCTTCTATACTGCGCAGCGTTGGGTACGGGTTCATAGTTCGTGGCGGATACCACTAAAGGGCTGGGATGATTCGCGGCTTTTTCGAAATAACTACGTGTGAGTGATTTTATATACGCCCAGACAGAAGGCATCTCCAGGTCCCTGTGGAGATCCTTATTCCGGACGTACCATGGGGCACCGGTTATTTTACGTAGGGCTCGATTCTGGAGAACCTGTAACTTTTGAATCCGATTTTGCGCATGTGCAAAGACTGAACAACTGTACGTCATAATCGGACGGATGCAAGTTTTATATAAAGTGAGTTTATGTCTGGGGGACATTTTACTCTTATGACAAAGCAAATGATAGAGACGACCCAAGACCATACGGCTTTGTTTCGCACTCTTTCTGTGTGTGAATCGAAATTTAAGTGTTTATCTAAAGTGACGCCGAGATATTTCACCTCGCCGGCCCAAGCTATTTCGGTTTCGTATAGCCATGGTCGACGACGCATATATTTAAAATGGCGTCAATCCCAAGTCATGCGTACATACCTTTACGTTTATCGTTGTTTCATTGTATATGGTGAAATCTTAATATCAATAATGTTTAATAAAATGAAATTTGTTCTTTGCTATGGAAAAAAATAATTGGTTTAAAATTAATTATTTTTATTTATAAAATATATCAGCGGGTATATATATATGATTGTTTATAAAGAAATGTGTCTGACTGTGATAAATTCATGCTTTTAATTGCGTTTAAAAGTTACTGAAAAAAATGTTCCTAAACCTATTCATAAATCAAAATTAATTAAATCAAAACGCGTATTAAAAATACAACGTTAACCGGCTATCAAGTGTCCTTTCGGGCTAATATTACCCTCTCACAGAAAATCGACGTGAAATAACAGCGCTTGCATTGTAGTGTTTCGTTTGGTCAGTGAGAGCGTCGGAGGCCCACTTCTCTTCTCCTTTCCTCCTTTGCCTTCCCTTACCCTCCCCCATATACAGGTTGGCAACGCACTTTCGACACCCCTGGTGTTGCTAGTGTCTATAGAGGGTGGTGGTCACTTAACACGACGTGACCCACCTGTTCATTTGCCTCCTATGATACAAAAACATATATATTGATATATTTAAGGACCAGGTATTCTAAAATTCTTGTTTTTGCAACGTTGCCGGCTCTTGTACTAAGGTGTCGCAAAAAAGTCTAGTTACGTTAACTACAAATTTTTGTTTTTCGTTATCCTGGAGAACCCCTTGCGTTTTATGGGACGAAAAGTATCCTGGATGTAGCCTTGTAATATCAATTATTACTGTGTTAAGTTTCGTTAAAATTGGTTAAGTACTTTCAGAGTAATACGGGTTTAGGTTCTAGGCTTCAATCCTTTATCCTGGAGAACCCTTTGCGTTTTATGGGACAAAAAGTATATTTGATGTAATCTCGTAGTATTAGTTATCACTATGTCAAGTTTCGTCAAGATTGGTTCAGTAGTTTCAGAGTGATGCGTGTTCATAGGGACAGACAGACAGACAGACAAAAATTGTAAAAAGATTATTTTTGGCTTCTATATCGATAACATAGTCTACCCTGATCAAAATTTTCAAAAAATATTTAATGTACAGATTTCGACTTTTTATTTCGACAGTTTTATTATAGTATAGATAGATAGATGACTCAAATGGAAGCGATATAGAAAAAAAAGGGCGCGGAGTTCCTCCGCGCAGAAGAAGTGAAACCTCGTAGTGATGAAATGAAAATAGGAAAGGGTAGAAATTGATTTTTAGTGAAATCATATTGTTTTATTTAAGACAAACTTTAATAACATTGCTTACAATTCACAATTGATCGCATTATTTAATTATCATTTTCGAGTGAAGAAATATCAAAATCTATAACATTTACAATGGGATTATGATAACTAAAGTAAAATACGAATTGTTTGAGTTCTATTTTTTCAATATTTCTTGCAAAAACTGCATCAATGCAACGCAAAAGTGCTTTCATAATTATCATTTTCGAGTGAAGAAATGTCAAAATCTATAACATTTACAATGGGATTATGATAACTAAAGTAAGATACGAATTGTTTGAGTTCTATTATTTCAATATTTCTTGCAAAAACTGCACCAATGCAACACAAAAGTGCTTTCATACGCCCTCCATGGTAGCATTAAACGTTTAACGCAACCTTGTTGGAAGTCGCATTAGAAGTTTTACTCCAAAAAATTGTGACACAAGCCATTCTCAACTATAGTTCATGCAACTTACCAAAGAAGACATCGTGAAATAGGTCACACAAGGTAAAAAACGCGTTTCATGTCGACTAACTTCAGTTCGTTGATTTTATGATCAGTTTTTATACATTCATTGAGATGAAACTTCTTATGAAAGGGTTTTGAAATTCTGATCGGCAATCTTTTTGAGTGACGAAAAATAGTGGGGACAAACACTGTACCTATAGGTTAATGTTGAAAACACCGGTTCTCGTCCAAACACCGAAGTTAGCAACGTCGGGCGCGGTCAGTACTTGGATAGGTGACTATTTGGGAACTCCGACTGAAGTTGGCTTTTCTTCGTATTTTTTAAATTAAAATGCTTCACTTCTATCCCTTCACTATACGGCACACTTGTTTTTAATTATTTCTTGCTGTACACCATGCTAAGTTCACAGGATAGTATAATACTTACTACTTATTTATTATCTTGAAAAACGCGTTCATTCTTTTACATGTAAAAAATGTTTAATGTAAAAAATATATATCAGTCTAAACCTACCTATAATCACAACGTTCTATAGATACGTAACGCAATAAGAAATAAAATAGTAATATCAGTTAAACAATAAACAAAGTACAAATCAAACTTTCTATACAGACCTAATTTTACTAGTGTGATTCAGGTTTATTTATATTGTGTTAAAAAGTATGCTCATTCTTGTTTAAAACCATCTATCGTCTTCGTTCGTTCGACGAGTTCGTGGAGTTTGTAAAATTAACGATAGATGTCTCTAATATAACATTTATATATTGACGTAATTTTTTATTTACATCTCTAAAACAGACCATTTATATAATATACCTTAACGACGAAAAAGCTTTTTATCAATTACATACGTTCATACTTAACATAAAATTACTTATATCAAATAAAATAGTTTCTATATTTATTTATAGTCTCCAGAAATTCTTGTTATAATCTAAAATACAAAGGAAAAGAATTATATGTTTACCTTGTAGATACAAACCTAGATACTTGCTATATACTACTCAGAAAATACAGTCGATGTCAACCATTATAAAAATATAGAATCTAAGGAAAAGATCATCCTTACGCAGAGCAGGGGCGGCTAGGGTGGCGCCCCCTCCTGATTTATAACATGTCGTGAGGCGCAACCACTCGCGTACGGTAAACTCGCATTTTGTCATTAACTGATTTTTATTCTATTTTATCCTTTGTGCTTGTACACTCCATATAGTACATAACTTTATATTGTACTTTATGTTAGCAAGCGATAGGGAATATGATTCTAACAATCATATATTCATAAAATGATTATTTGATTTTAAACCGGATAAATTTATTAATGACATATACAATTCGTACGTTTTATTATACTTTATTAGAAACAATATATCAAGAACTCTTTGCTGAGTTTAATATTAATTTTATGTTAATATTTTGTACTTTTCAAAAGCTTATTCGAAATTATAGCGACATCTATTGCCCAGTAGTAAAAAAAATCCTTGTAGGATTTACTGATTATGTGAAGACAATAAGTGTGGTGGTGTTGGTAGCTGAGTAATAGTATACTCAAACCTCGTTGTGAAAGGTTAAGATACATACTTAAAAAGAAAACTGTGATGCAGGTGTACCGTTATTGTAGGATTATGAAATATTTTCTAATGCTCCAAACTACTAGTTGCCGGTAACCATGAACGAGTATTCACAGAACCCGATTAGGCCTCCCACGGCAGCGGCTCAAGCCTAGGTTCGATCCCTCGGTAGGGAGCCCTTGAGTGCGTTGCTTGCGCGATACGGTGACACACAAATACACATCACCGCTACAACACTACACGATCACCCCCGCACACGTGCACGCCTACACGCTTACACATGAAAGTGGAAGGGTTTACTTTTTTTTCCCTTATCGAACTGAAAAACTCTCAATTTTCCGATGATAAATATATGGAGGAGTTGTTAAGGCTGTATGCTTGGTACACATATACGTTTCAACAACTCATACATATATGAATAGTTAGCTAGGTTAGCTAAGATAGGTCGCGATTTTGCATGCAACAGGCAACAGCCAAGCCGAGGTGTGCCGTGCACCCTTGAGCTGGTTGCCATAATAAAATCGGTTGAGTGCCTTAAGCGCTCGCCTTAGTAGTCCGTTGAAGCTGTTAAGACCTTGATGGGTCAATAGCGTAGTAATATCGATTAAAAAAAAAAAAACAAGTAATCACAGAAAAGAACCTAATAGGTTAGAAACATTAGTTAATAGTACACCGTTTCTTTGTCAAAATTAGTGATTTCTTTGTCAAAATTAGTAATGATCAATGGCCCTTACTAGCCATAAGTTAAAAAGTGACCACACCAAGTACGTAACGCAAACAATTGTAATGAAATCTTAAGTTAAGCAATAAAACCTAGTATTGTGTGTTTTTTGAATTAATTATATTTTAAATGTCGATCTTTAGATTAGCTCACACTGATAAAATCAAGCGTAAGGCGAAACTGTATGATAATATAAAAAACTATGCAAAACTAAAAAAAACATAAATTCAATAAAATATTAAAAATTAAAAACATACACTCATTTACTATATAGTGCCATCTACTGGAATGTAACGTAGAGCAGTCTTTGAGTTTAATAATGCCCTTTTAATTTCTTTCTAGGTATTAGTTATAACATTCTTCGCAGGATGGCGCTACTAGTTAGTGCTAACAGTTAATGATCATAGATGGCACTTATATCAAATATAATACATAAATTTTCGTTAAAAGTACCTAACGTTAGAAATATGTATAGTGTTAACTACAACCAATTTAATTAAGGTTATGAAAGTCCCTTGTTTTACGCTAAATATCATAGTGAAAATTAAAATTTGCTAAATAGAGTATTTGTCTAATCGCAAAAGGCATTTTATTTGTCAGGTAAGAATTAAGAAGTAGCAATGATGTGAATACTGAGAAGTTGTAACAATTAATAATTTTAACTATAAGTTTTCCCAGAGTGATGTGTGGCCAATAATCAAAATTTTTTAAATGTGAAACATATAGCCGCAGGTAAACCTAACTGTTTGCGTGGTGACGACGCGACTATAGCATGTGCATGCGACTGTGTGTAATCTATCTTACCACACTTTTTTTTTCGAAATGACTATGCTATTGACCCAGCAAGGTCTTAACAGCTTCATCGGACCACTCATCTTATCACACTAAGCTCGTATATCTATAGTGTAATTTGAGATTTGTTCGATTCGAACAATTTCGATGTTTCACATCTGCTAGGCGTCCCGTGACGGCTCAGTTTTTTTACACTTGTATCACTTTGGTACATTTATTAATTTATAATTTTATAAGCATGTCGTTTAATAAAAATCAGTAGCTATTAACACAGTTTCTAATTATTTATGATCACCCATTACGCAAATCATATTAATTATTATCAACATTAACATAATTAATACTACTCGGATCCTTTAAGACTTTTTTCAGATATAAACTAACGGTGTTTTTTAAATTATCCTGCCTTTCCATTTACCGAGATAACACAATTTTTAAACAGCTAAGTTACTAGAACTGGATTGATTTTATCTCGGTCAATTTTTTATTGAAGCTGTTGTAACAAAAGACTGTGTGAATGTAATTATTTGTTTAAAAGTGTATTACGTACTGCATTCTAACAACAACGTTAAATGGTTACCAATATCACAAATACGAACGTGAGTTTATTTGTTTGTGATGCTTTTAGGCTTTAAGTAATTATGAAATGTTGTATAAATTATCAGATGTACCGGAAAAGACATGGGGTACCCCTCTCATCCAGAAAAAAAGTACTGTTCCTGACGGATAGGTCAGTTACAGTAACTGAAGCGAAACCGCGAGGAGACGCTAGTTTGATATATATTTTGAAATAAGGTATCTCTTAAAATTAAATCATAAGGCACCAGACCAGCAGGTTTCTATACTTCAAAAGAATATATAGGGGATGACAATAGAATACTACAAACACACTCCTCTTATTTTTCGAACTCCAACGCAAGATTTTGTCTACGTTCGACCACGTTATAACAGTTCTAGGAGCACAACATACCGTTCGCCACTAGATACGCTTCGGATACTGCCGTTGCTTGGAAGCCAACAAGTCAATTGTACGCGCCTACGCTGTGCGCACGCGATCCATAAATCAGAAAACTTCAAAATAGTAAATTTCAATACCGTATTTACAATACTCCTAAAAGAGTTACAAAAAATGTAAGTGTATCATTCATTATTTTGAGCGTATTAAACGAGACGGTTAGGAGAAAGGCGTTGTAACTATGTGGGTCTGCAGGTAAGCCGGCACACAATCCTAGATTTCACTTGGAGAGACGAATTATTTGTTTATATATTTTAGTTGTTATAACTGAATAAAAACACGATTACTATTGGTGAATATTTTATTTTAAAACTGACCACAACAATATTTGTTATAGTACAGCATACAGAAGTGGCAAATGTATCTGTCCCAAACAAAAAACGTTTTATCAAATCTAATAATTCTATATATAACATATGTAATAATAAATACATTTTATGTTAAAGATTACTATCATTATGAAAGCATCTTCCACTAAGTAATTTGTAACAGTGAAAAACATATTTGTGGCTACTTATTGCACATTTTATAACAGTATTAGCTTGGATTACATAAAATAAAATTATATCATAGAATTATTTATTATAATTATGTTCAACGCTACTAATTAACTTTTTCTCTCTTTGTTTATTATGCAACATAAATTTTCAGTGTACGTAATCATCACATATTCAGTGTACGCAATAATGCGATAAGTAGTTGCAGTTTGTTGACGTGTAAAAATATATATTAAAACAATTCAATATTATATGTATTAATAATTTGTTCATCTAACAATTAATGTAAATACTAATTAAAAATAAATATCGGTACAGCCAGCAAAAAATATTCACTGTATGAAGTAGAAAGTTTAAACAGAATAAACACCAAACAGTCGTTTGTATTGCGATGTCCGGAAGTTTCACTTTTGCGTACAACGCAGCGCTCTATTATCTTTATTATACGAAGAATATTGTATCTCTTTTTTCGAACTGACTACACTATCAAATCCTTAACAACTTCACCGGACTACCGAATATTTAAGCGAAACTCGAATAGTTTAAAAACTATTTTTTTCTATTTCTGGAAAATAGTACATTTACACTCATTTTTTTAATTGTACTAAAAATTGTTTGTACAAAGATTGAGTTTACAAGAACTTGATAGTGCAAAATGTTTTTTTTATGAAGACATAGTGTAATCTAAAAATAACGATGACCCGCAAGAGATCTGCAATTCATCGGTAACTATTAATATCATGACGGTCTGCAACCTCTTGACAGTTGGATCTAAACAAGCTGATTCCAAAATGCGATAAACTGAGTATAGTGAGTAATTATTCATTATGTGTCTAATGGCACCAATCAAGTCGAACAGGAACGCCGAGCCATCATAACATAAAAGAAAATAATAAACTATATAAACGAAACCACGTCATCTAGTTAAATGTAAACCAAAACGTTGCTTAAAACCAGTTTTCTGTAAATACACCGCTATGAGACTTCTCGACAGATTGTGAGATTCGTAATAATTTAATTAGTGTTGTGCAAATACACTAGTTAATGCTGTCACTTTGTACTGATGGAAGGATATCTGTATTCCACTGAAATGTTGTGAATAAACCCTTAATGATAAAATCAACGCAATAAATATTTTAGTTAGTTTTAGCCAGATGAAATCAATCTGTTTAAGGCCCAAGAAGCTTCCAAGCAGCATGACAGACAGTCGCGTTGTTTTTGGGTAGCATTGTACTTACCATCAGATGGATACCTACATACAGTTAATGCCACGCTACAATAAAAAAATATTCTGTAATAGATTCTTAAACAAACCTTAAACAAAACTTAAATCGAACTTAAATTGTCAAAAAACAAGTCACGACACCGTATGCAGAAAGTTAAATAGAATATCTGCAAGTCTATGAAATTGTTTAGTTTTATCGGTTTGTCACTTAGCAATCCGTACTCGAAACTTAAGAATCTTCCGTAATAGTATAATTGCTTTTTAATTAAAAAACCTATTTACTTACTATATAGTTAAAGACTTCACTAGGTACCTCTAAGTCATAATATTTACTAAAGATTAACTAAGTGTAGAAACGACTACCTATTTCGCAAGTAGCTGCATGGCTTAACAGGTGCCACAGTGCTTGCTTAAAGTGATTGCGATGTTGCTTAATTCTGACCCTACCTGCTCGAATTGCGAGTATCGCTTGCCACAACAATTCACATGGAAAGAGATTTTATGAGTAAACATGATTTTTAAATATTATTGGGATGAAATACACAATGCTCTTTGTAATTAATCATACTTGCAATCCTTACTTATAATGTGAGACTTCTTTAAGGCAATTTGCAACTATTTTTGATTAGTTTAGGTTTACTTTATTTTGTAGGGTACTAATCACAATAATTTGATCGATATCAAGAATGCACTGAATAAAAAAGTTTGTTATTTTAACTTCAGTATCGTAGTAAAACTTAATCCACGGTTTTAGTGAAATTATCATAATTTTCTAGGTTAAGATTATATACTATTCTTAATAGATACCTTATATATCGTTAAAGCCAGAATATTATAAAACTATTCGTCACATAATAATCTTCAATACCTAATCAAAGTCGCCGTTGTTTTTGGATTGCACTGTGCTTACCATCAGGCTTACTGCAGTCACTTTGCCGTGCTACTATAAAAAAATGAATGTACTAACAGATGACGATCAAATATATAGCAAAAAAATAATCAAAGTCAAAAACACTTTATTCGTTTTAAGCCCTGAGAATGCGCTTATGAACGTCATAATTACCACCGGTTCTGGAAATGACCCATTCATCGAGAAGAACAGGCAATAAACTCGATCTATTTATTTTTCACCATAAATATTTTTATAAAGTTAAATTATAGTTACATAGGCTTTCAGTGGATGCACAGAGGAGGGGTGTTATATCTAAACATCACCACTATTCACATAAATGATCCACAATAGCATTTTAACATCAAAAGCCGCATGACTTGATGCTTGAACTTACTATCCGGTAAATCAGTAATGTGCTTTGAAACTTCGTTTTAAAACCTAGTACCTGAAATAACTGTTACTGGTCTTTGTGAGTCTTATTCTATTGCGTTTATACTCAACTTTATAGATGAAATAAAACTATCCAGTTAAAATCATTCATAGTTTTTTATGGGGTGTAAGGGGTGTCAAGTAACATCTTAAGACTTGAGACACCCAAGCCAACCTCACCTGCACGTGGTGCACCCTGCTGATCAGCGAACGAGGCAATGGCGATAGCGGGGTGGTAGGGTTTTACAGCCCGACTGGATCGCAACCACCATGTACATGGCGAAAAAGCCCGTCATAGTGACTCGCTTCTGCGCGTCGCGTTTCGGGATCAGCCTGTGCATATCCAGTACCGGGTGACTTTCGTCATTATGGCCGGCATGACAGCGGCGACCGACGATGGATAATCTGTCTCTAGGTGGTCGCCACTGTTTTTGGATTGTACTATGTTTACCATCAGGCATAGTGCAGTCACTTTGTCGTGCTTCAATAAAGAAAAAAAAGGCAATCCGTCTCACATGTTCAGTTGGTTTTGATGTGATACATCTATCTATAGGCGGTGGGTAAACCTGATTGTTAGCATGGCGACGCAAAACACGAACATTACAGTGTTAACGAAATATTCAAAAACATTTGCAACCCTATCTTATAGGACACTTGTTCTTTTAGTGTTATGTGGCACGCGCCGACCACCTAGCACCCTTCGATAAATGACCCCAAACACCCCGCGCCTACGCCCATATGAATCTTTGTATGTAATAAATATGAATATTTGTGTAATAAAATAAATAAACAGTCATTATTTTATGGAACTAATTTGTAATTTTTTTAGCTTTATCTTTTGATTATGCCATAACTGGTTCCTGACGTAATCTGTTATTTTATACATACAATTTATACAACCAAATTTTGATGTTACACATTTGCCAGGTGTCCCGTGCTGGCTCATTTTTTTCTTTCACACATTCATTTCAATTTACGCAGCTCGCTACAGTTAATACTTTTAGTTGAATACATTGTAGTCATAAAAACGAAGAACATATTAGAGTAAAAGAACATTATCGGGTACATAAATTAATTACTCAAAAAAATGTATTGTTAAATACGATTTATAAACAATATATATACTTCACAATGTATATTTATGTAGACCTTGTAAACACATACAAAATCAATTATAATTTGTTAACAATGAGTCTTACCTTTATCATAACGTATTCATGTAATTTGACTATTTAATCAATTAACTTTATCTAACACTTACTACGATTTAAACTGATTTAAAACTGACAACACTTTAAACTGATTTGTAAATGTATATTTTAGGAATAATTATTTTATACATAGGTAAATATTATCGACGTTTAAATCCAAATAGGAACACAAAACTCTAGTAACTTTAACATTTTTAATAACTACAAAATATTATGTACCCGTTTCAAATCGTTGTATACAAGTAAATGACTTAAAATATAAAATGGTATGTTTGTATTTTAAATAAATATAGATGACAGTATAATCTCACTAACCCGACACTATTAAAAACCTGAGGATGCTGGATTGTTGGAATGTTCGGATTACTGGTTTATAGTGAAAACATCATAATTTCATAAAGGGAATTAATGTGTGTAATGTTTTAAATTAAGATGTATATGTGTAATTACACAGTTTTAAAATATGTAATCCTTAATTGAGGTCAGCTTTTGTGCAAATTGTAGTACTTGCTTAAAAACCTTTTCTCGCATGTTGCGAAGAAATTATAGACGGATTATAATTATTGAACGTGCCGATCTATTGAAGTGCCGAATTTGTGAGATTATACTGTTATACGATATATGTAATGTGTGAAATCCAAGTTTCATACAACATTTAAAATTAAAAACGACTGCATAATCATATCGGACTATGTCTAGTTATATGTTATTGGTAAGAATAGCATACGGCATATGACAAACTATCTCACAAAAAAAAACATAATGCACCGATTCTAAATATTTTTATTTTCCTTTGAAATTACTACCCCGTAGCACCAAATGAAAGGACTCGGAGTCGTTGACTATACAGAATTATGATTGTTTTTTAGAAATTTATTTGTATTATTGAGGGCCGTTTCTTTATTGGAATTCTATAACTGCACTATAGTATATTACCATTAACTTAAAACTTTTTTTTAAATCAAGGTCTGTTATAGCCTATTTTTTCGAGGGAGAATTTTCTCGGAGCTCTGCACCTAGCTGGGCGGCACAGGTGAGAATGCCAGATTTGTACTGACTAAGCCCGTCGGAGTTCCTCTTACACCATTTTGCCAAGTGGGCAGGAACAGCCTCTGCAGCGGGTAGAAGCCCAACCCGGCAGGTGTTGACCCCTCATAAAGGCCACAACTCGTGGTCTGAAGAGGCACTTTGGCCTTCCCTGACGAACTGATGGGAGGCGCACTTAACGCGCCTTAACCACGTGGGCCTGTGTTAGAGTTGCCAGGGCGACGAACATGCCCGTGTCCAACGCCTAATATAGTCTAATATAACTGTAAGCCTTGGCTTCTACATTATCACACCATTATATATTTATCATAATTTCACTGTAAAGGTCTTGCAAGGCCCAATAGCGTAGTAAGTTCGAATGAAAAAAAAAACTCTCCACATGTATCCAAAAAATTCCAATTCAACGACACAGATACATAAAAATGACAAGACTCTTTCAGTGCAATCGCTCTGCATAATACCCCTTTCACTTACATATCGATATATAATTTACAAATACCAACTTTGTCCGGTGAAGCTGTGAAGGTCCGTCAAATGAATAGCGTACGTAGTCAGAGAAATAAAAGCCAACTTGTGGCACTATTATAATCATTAACTTATTTCTGTCTAAAACCAAACAACAGTAACAAAACGAATAACAGTAATAATCAAAAGACAGTAAGAATGCAACAATCTAATAAAGATTAAGTGGAAAAAAAATTCGAAACGACTTCCAAAAAACGTTTATCAGACATCAAAATATCCAAAATCGAGTTATTCCACTTTGAAAGTAAACATTAACAAACGTATTTAGAAAATCAATATAATAAGAAAATATAACCGGCATCTTTAAAGATATTCTATACCATCGTAATGGTTTTGTTAATATTTACATACACACGGATCAAGAAAAAATTAATTATAAAAACTTGTAGTTAACGGCCATTCAAATATTACGTAAGCACATTTTTTTTTTAATTTATGACCACCCCTTGCTCTTGGTCAGCAAAAGTAAGTAATACTCTTACCCCCCTCCTCGTGCTTACGTAAACATTTATTTAAATCTCTTCCGGTTTAATAAAGAAATATTGTTGACGTAATATCTACCCGAAATCCTTATACCCTGACCCGATTAGGCCTCCCACGGCAGGGGCTCAAGCCTAGGTTCGATCCCTCGGTAGGGAGCGCTTGAGTGCGTTGCTTGCGCGATACGGTGACACACAAATATACATCACCGCTACAACACTACACGATCACCCCCACACACGTGCACGCCTACACGCTTACACATGAAAGTGAAAGGGTTTACTTTTTTTTCCCTTATCGAACTGAAAAACTCTCAATTT
>JACEII010000010.1:2348627-2410901 GCA_014332785.1 Antheraea mylitta
CGTAGTCAGTTCGAAAAAAAAAAACTAATACCGACGCTTAGTATTTTATTGGTTTTGTTAGAATTAGGTTTCAAGCACTAATGTACACGATTCACTATATAAATATGTCAAATATTAGTTAATTCTAGTATCGAAACTGAAGATTGAACTGAAATAAAAAAAATCTTCGACAAGTCTGTTATATATTTTTATTTCTCATTCCATCATTGTTTTTTTTCTCACTAACAAAGTGGAACTCTTAAATCAACTGTATACGTCGACAAAAAAAAAAAAAAACAGAAATATATAATTTATTACTGTTGTAGCTACGTTATGAAATGATGAGTCATTAATTAAAAAATAATAATTTACAAGATGTTTAATACCATTGATTATTGCTAATATAATTAAGTTTAACATGTTATTTACGATATCACGTGCATATAAAAACTAAACACGTTTAGTGCTATTTCCATAAAAATTATTGAAATATATACAGTTTTTAGTGTTACTTTTAATTGAAATCTCACAAAAACACAGGTCGTCACATTATTAGTAATAGAAAGACTACATAGAATAACAATAATAATTTCAATAGCATTAATACAACTACAGAATACACATTCTAAAAAAATATCTTACTTACCGTAATGACTATGTATTATACATACCAAACAAATACATATTATATTAAAATAAACACTGATATTTCAATAATGTTGGCTAAAATGATAAACCTTATCGTTTCCTACAAAGTACGGTACATAGTGAGCCCTTCCGAGTCGACAGTAGTTCTTTGACCGACGCACGGTCAACTCAAACATTTATCACAAACCTTAGATAACAAGATACCAATTAGATTACTATTAAACTAATATTTTATCGACCGCACGTATTTCTCATTATAAAAATGATAGTGAAAGTAATTAACGTGTGCATTTCGTGTGTTAACGTTAGTTTGAACGTATACACACGTATATTGCTTATAGTTCTAAGTGCGTTATTATACCACAGTTTTATTATAGTTGAAGTGTTTTTGAACAGTTACAAATTGGTCTATCCTCCGTATTTAGCTCAACCCGTAGCCAAGATTCAGCGTAATGTATCATGTATGCTTGATTTTTTTATAAGGATAATTGCGTTTAAGGTAATCTCTATATTTCCTTTATTATTGTTATAGTACATACAATTTTATACATAGAATATAAACATAAAGTAATTACAGTTGAACAATAAAAATGTCACGTTATGTACCTTTATTTTGTCATTTATCATCACAGATGTGCTAATTAATACTGTTTGTAATTGCATACAAAGTTAAACTCTTTATCATTGCAGTATATTGTTGTTTATTCTTGATTTTATTTAGTTAAACAATTTGTATTGTTAGACATATAATTCAATCGAATACTTGTTAATTCTTCAGTATAGCTTTAGGTCTGTCTGCGGTAGTTACGACCTTGTTTTAATTCGGCTTGTATTGGTAAGCGTCCTTTAACGTTTATCTTGAAATTAGTTTTGAAATTATTATTTAGTTATAACTAATAGCATAAGTGGACGGTATTCAGTTCAGGTGTCTTAATAACGAGCCATTAATTTATATTATAAAATCTTATAGCCTACCTACCTACTTTTAAGTGTCGAGTAAATTTATCGGTGTATGTCCATGAAATCAAGCAACGTGGTAGGGTAAATCTACCCGACAGGATTACTACCACATTAAGCATAATTAGCCAATCAGTTACTCTCTTTCAATTCATCATGTTTCGGGATCAACCCATGTATATCCACTATGCTATACTTCCCACCAAGTATCTGAACGTCGCTTCGTCTTACCTACTGAATAAATGTCTACATCATTACATATTATATGTTCAAATCTATATAGATTGGTTTAAATTGCCAAATAAGAAACTCGGATTAGGGTGTGTTGTAATAACTGTATTTATAAAATGAATAACAGTGGATTTTAGCAATGAACTTTATATATTTAGACCAACTTAAATATAACTATGAAAATAAATTCAGACAGCAAATAGTATAAAAAATGTAAAGGCGAAAATACGATTTTATACTATATTTCTTACATCATATTATTATTAATTATTTTGCTTCTTAAGCCCCCCATTATGTACAGATCATTTTTAGTAAGGGTATAATTAATGTAACGCTATCTATAATAGTTCTTATTCTCATGTGCAGATGTAGGAAAAAGCCATTTAGACTTTATTTATTTCTTTATTTATAAGGCACACATTACAAATAATAAATAACTATGCTTACAATTACAATGCATAGTTTATTTTTAGTCTACTATATTATCCTAAATTATATGTATGCACATCTATGCTTCAATACAAAACAAACAAATACAATCATATAATCCTATATGATTATGCTAACTTAATTTATTATATTAATTTTATGTTGAGGAGAGAATCTGTGTTTATATATTATATAGCGAAATTTACTCAAACTAAGATGAAATATGTCTATGTTGATATCGGCACAGCAGGAGACACAGCCAGTAATAGTATTGTATGAGTGAAACACGTTAGCAATGGAATTATTAAAAGAGACATTATTTTTATAAACAGAAATATGAAACAGTCTACTACAACGACCGCTAAAATTGGTGTTAAAATTAAGCAAATATAGTAATTGTGGACAGTCTATAATATAATTCATTATTTGATATATGTGTTAATTTACTTGCTTGTCTTCTTCTAGCCAACAACGATATTTTAAAATATTGAGCACGTTCAAGATGACTAGGAAGTTGTCTTAGTATCCCATGTCTAAGACAGCGTGTCTGGAATCGTTCAATTTTCTTTATATGAACTGTGTAATAGGGAGACCAAAGAGAAGCGTATTAGGCCTAAGATTTGATTACTTTTGTTAATAATGTGATTGTAGTGTCCAAGATCTCTGACTACTTCCTTACGTTCAATTGAGCAGTTTCCTATTTTATAATTATACTAAAACTTAGGAATTGTAGTTGTAAATGATATCAAAAAGCACATTTTAACATTAATGTAATTTAAGTAACACCATTCGTTGATATTGTCAATATTGTTTTGCAATAGAAAAAATCATTAGTATTACATATTGATCGAAAAACTTTTAAGTCATCGGCGCATAACAAGCATTCACTATAAAGGTAGTAGACTAAGTCATTTATGTATACCATAAACAATAAAGGTCCCAGATGTGAACCTTGGGGTACCCCCGAAGTAACGAAGATGGGACATGACAGATACCCTTTGATTGCAAGTACTTGACTGCGGCGAAATAGGTTGTGATAAATGACCATATTGACTACTAAAATATCATTACGTTATTGTTTTATAACAATTATTAGTTTTACCAAAAACTCAAATTCAATATAAGTAGGTATATATACTTTAAATTACATATAATAGCTGTATATTAATTAATATCTTTCATTTCCAGACATTCATGATGAACGGTTTTATGAGAAGATTTCTAAGGTTTCTGGTATCCCTGTTGGCAATCATAGTGGTACCGCTAACTTATTTACTGAACATCAAGCGAAAGAGAAAATGTCCACCACCCACCAATCCCATTCTGTTTAAATCTGCTACCACTTTGGTTAAAATGATAACGAACAGACAGGTACAATTATTATTATTATGTATAAACTTTGATTCATAAGACATCGTCACTTGAAGACACCGATATTTAAAAATCAATGATTTTATAATGAATCATAATTTATTTGGATGTTACTTTTTCGCTATAATTTGATTGGTAATCAGACATTTAATCTTGTATGTAAGGTTCAACCACAAACGGTGAACGTTAGTGTAATGTTAAATACAGCAATTCAAAATATATATATTTTTAAAGTTACTAAATATAATAAATGTAACATTTATTCATTATCATATCCTATAATCCAACTTAATTCAGGATTAGGGATGATAAAAAATGATCAACAGTGTTTGCGAGGTATAGATTTAATCTACATTAATCAGAGTGAAGCCGCGATCAAAAGCTAATAGCAATACATAGTAAGTTGCGAATTTCAATGCGAAATATTCAGAAAGATTACTATTATTGTTCAGATATATTTAACAAACGTTTTATATTGACTTTAGATTTACTATAAGACACAGGATTATAATTATAACTCGACTACATAAAATGTGAACAATGTTGACAATTCTTCACTCATATTAGCATTCTGGATAATTTCATATTACCTTAAAGAATGATTCAAAATCCACCGAATAAATCTCTATTTTCCATATAAATTAAAACCTATTTAACATTACCTTAATGTGTACTATTTAGTGTTCATAAAGCCATTGTTATCTCGAATCACATCTTAAAAACTATACCTATTCTCTAATTCAAGAGCAAGTATTTGTTAACAAATAACACCTAATTTTCAGATCACTTCGGAAGAAGTAATAACAGCATATATAGATAGATGTAAGGAAGTTAATCCGTACGTTAATGCTATTGTAGAACCAAGATATGATATAGCTCTGAAAGAAGCAAGGGGCATTGATAAAATGATAGCATCTAGTGACCAAAATCCAGAGGAACTTGAGAAAGCGTATCCATTATTGGGTGTACCCATTACCGTTAAAGAAAGTATAGCAGTCGAAGGTAAGTAATTTGTATTAAGATTCTCTGTGCGTATTTTGTCGAGATAATACTTGTAAGAATTTGCTGTATCTTGTAGACATTTTCAGTATGTTTTACTACGTTAGCATTTAACAATCTCATCTCATTTTAAATGACGTTGCGTTTTAAAATGGTAAAGACGCTAAGAGTAAAGAGTACGACTGGCTTTGAATTGAAACTGCTGGAACACACTAACGGGTGGTCGGCAACAGACCTTCAACTTGAGATTAAATTCCTTTTTTATATCATACGAGGCAAACAAACAGGCGAGTAACCTGATGTTAAGTGATCACCGCCGTCCATAGACATAAGCAACACCAGGAGAGTGGCAAGTGCTTTGCCAGCCCGTGTTTGGGAGGGAGTTGTGGGGAGAGGGAAAGGGGAGAGTGAGAGGGAGAGGGGAGGGAAGATGGGACTCCGGCACTCTCATTGACCGAACGGAACGCAACAATGCAAGCACTGTTACTTCACGTTGGTTTTCTATGAGAGGGTGGTACTACCCGGGACGAGCCGACCTATTCGTGCCGAAACCAATATTAGTGTAAGCGTGGCTCTACCACTTAGGAGCGTGGCGCTACCATCTGAGGTCTATATTAGAATCCTCTTTTCATATCTTTATGAATTTAGTTTTGGTTTATGTATAATTTTAGGCACTCGGTTGCTAATTGCTATATGTCTTATTACCCATACTATAGACCACAAACTATCAAAAGTAGAATTACAATAAATACGCAAAAGATCATATACAAAAAAAAAATTAAAAGTAAATCACAAAATCATTTTCTTGAAACCAATTATTAAAATTTAAACAATGGTTAATATTAGGATTTAGTAGATTGTTTTGATATAACTTTCCTACTACTACTAAGATTATTTACGAAATATTTCCAAACCTTGATGCCTCTATGAATCACTAGGTAAACAATAGCGGTGTTATTACAAAAAAGTTAAATACGTATTAAATACTTGCCTTAAAAAGTTTTCGTACTAAATGCACCACGCTCGCTCGAGGCAAGTTCGCGTTATCCTTTTTTCGCAAGTCTGACTTAACCTAACCAAAGCTAGACAAAAGAGCAAGATGGCGAACATTCAGCGAGCGCGGTACATTTAAAACGTAACTTTTTTAAAGCAAGTATTCAATACATATTTAACTTTTTTATAGTAACACCGTATATTTCTATTCTACTTTCCATTCCAGTATTATAGAAAGAAAGAAAGAAAGAAATTGTTTATTGTTGGAACAATACAAAAACTTACATTAAACAAACTAATTATACAAAATATAGTGAAATACATGTTAAAAATTAAGAAAAATAAAGCCCAACAATTGGCAAGCCCATTCAGCCATATGTGCAGTACAGCAGTAGTACCGCAGCGCTGATTTTCGATGGGAGACATTGTGATAATAAGCGGACGTTCAATCGGTTATGATTAATATTAGAAAAAATAATTAAAGACCAAATCTAATAAGTACCAGAATAACAAGTAACACAGACATACATAACATGTCACAGACATTCACGATATAGGTATAGCTACTGTAACTACAAATATCAGGACTAAGCTAATATAATTTTCTAATATAATTTTCGGAAGACAACTACACACCAATGAAACAGTACATAAATAGAGTTGCAGGTATAGTTGTATTATTCGATGTAATATAACAAGTAGCGATCTGTTGTTCCCTTCGTATAAATTATGCGTTTGTAGCATGATTGCACCGTTCGTAATAATTTCGCGTTTCAGTACGTACATCGGCCGGATATTGAACAATAAACAACCTGCGTTCCAATTCCATAAAACAATTATTATATGTAATATTTTATTTATATGAGTTTATTATTAAAAAGTTATTTCATTTATCATTATTCCTTGTCTAGCACTGCATTTATCATCCATCCTAATATTATAAAGAGGTAAAGTTTGTGAGTTTGTGACGTTGTAGGGGGTAATCTCAGAATTTACTGGTCCGTTTTGAAAAATTCTTTCAGTGTTATGCAGCTAATTTATCGAGGAATATTACAACATTAATATAGCCTATAGGCTATATTTCATCACGCTAAGACCAATAGGAGCGGAGCACCAATGAAAAATGTTTCAAAATCGTATTTTTTTTAGGGCTGCATTAACATGCCCGTTAGCCCAAAATAACTTATACTACGTGGATGAAGACACGGGCAGAGGGTAGTATAAAGTAAAAATACAATTCTTGCTTGAAAAAAAATATATTTATGAGGTTCTGTGAAATGTTCACATTTCTCTTTATATTATTTCTTTTTCACGGAATATTATTTTTTAAGCTCCTAAATAGTTAATAACTACTTTAAAAATATATTAGTAATTAACATATAAATAACATACGTGGACATTAAATGTTATACAGATTTATTTCATAATATATAAATAACTAGCCTCTGCCCGCGACTTCGTTTGCGTGGAATACCTTGGGCTAACACTAAAGCGCAGCGGAAGCTGTCATGAGGAGAAAAACCCCGATTTTTAAACATTCTTCATTGGCGCTCCGCTCCTATTTGTTTTAGCGTGATTTGATAGCTTATAACCATTGAAAAACTTTTTCAAATGGAACCAGTAGTTTCTGAGATTACCCCCCACAATGTCACAAACTCACAAACTTTACCTCTTTATAATATTAGTTTAGAGATATGATAATATTTTAAATTCGCATGATATGTATACATAATATGACATTATTACTATGAATAATAATAGACACGAAAACTGTATTTATTGCGACCATAGCTAAGCTTTGTAGCGGTAGATGCAAGTATACCTTATATCGTATTTGCGTAAGGGGCAATTTCATGTACCAAAAATTTCAAAATAGAATGTCTCTTTGTCATTTATACCGCATTGACAAGTCAGCAGCTAATTAGGTTTAATATCTACGTAAATAAAACGATAGAGATCTGCCATTGTGTGAGAATCACATACATACAAATACATTTTTTTTGGTCCTCAAACACTTACTCCTTAAAAAAAAATATTACGTTGCGATGTGTGAAGTGGAGTAAGCGATGTACATATACACGAGAGGCAAAGTAAACGGATAGCATTGTCACAAAGAAAATTGTTAAGCAATATTCTTGTTTTGAATTTATGTTTTTTTTTCTCCGTACATAAAATATATTGTTAAGATAATAAGTAACACTGACAAAGTTGCGCATGAATTATTATAGCTGTAAACAATAGAAGAACATTATCAGCATGTAGATATAACAGTATCAAGTCAGGGCTTCTTTCCTACGGAAGATATGAATAGGTAAATCTGTTGTTAGCATGTGTTAATTTGTATACAATGTTACTAATTGTAAAAATAACTCTATAGTTATAACATATATAATACATGGTAAAGGTGGTAGAGCCACTTTGAAGCTATTACTAGTTTTAGCATGAATGGGTCGTCTCGAGTAGTAGTTGTACCACCCTGTCACAGAAAACCGACGTAAAGTAACAGTGCTTGCCGGAGGCCCACTTCCCATCCTCTCCCTTGCCCCTTCTCTCCCTTCCTTCTTCTCTCCCTTCCTCCTTCTCTCCCCTTTCCCTTTCCTATCGCCCATCACCCATTTTCCCATCCCCCAAAACACGGGCTGGCAACGCACTTGTGACTCCAATGGTGTTGCTAGTGTCTGTGGACGGCGGCGGTGATCGCTTAAAATCAGGTGACCCGCCTGTTTGTTTGCCTCCTATAAGACGTATAAAAAAGAACATGCTAGAATCAAACTAGTTGATATTATATCCACGTTCAACTTGTTCACTCCTCAATAATCTTTATAGAACAAAGTCGTTATTCACGTCTGTGTGTGTTATATTAGTTCTTCTAAACTACCCAAACATATGGTACGGTTTTCACTATCTTACACAATTTTTTTTTGAAAGGTTAACTTGTGTTGAAAGTATAGAAAAACCGATTTATTTTCATAAAACCGTAAAATTATACTCGAGGTACATTGCTAACACTAGATACACTTCATAAAATATTAAATATTATATAGTAGACGTTACTTTGCACTTTCGCCTGGAAATGATTGGCCGTATACCTACCGTTTATTAGAGTGAGACGTAGTACTGGGCAATCAATTCCATGCGGAAGTTAAAAGTAGTTCAATATAAGCTTATGTTTTTATTTATAATTGGAGGCAAAGGAACAGGCGGCTTATCTAATGTTATGTGATTGCCACCGGCCATGGACAATAGCAACACCAGGGGAGTCGCAAGTGCGTTGCCAACCTGTGTTTGGAGGAAATTAGAAAGAGAGGAGAGAAGAGGGTTGCGGAGGTGGGCTCCGGCCCTCTCACTGACCGAACGAAACGCAACAATGCAAGCACTGTTACTTCACGTCAGTTTTCTGTGAGAAGATGGTACTACCCCGGACGAACCGAACCATTCATGATGTAGCCAGTTATGGCTTCATCGCGGCTTAACACCTACAAAACGTACAAAAAAATATATCAGAGTAATGTACTACTTAATTGTATATATTCAAAATCCATACAGAAAAGTCCATGTACGTCTGTTGGTGTACGACTATTTCCTAAGGTTAACCATTTTAGGCACTTATGGTACTACCACATTAGTATATTGTATCTGGGCAAAGCCATGGTGCATCGCTAGTAGACCATAACATTTGATTCTTGTAACATTTTCTTTAATTATATCGATTCAACGATAAATAAATATAAACAGCTACGTGTAAAATTTCCTAGTTAATTAGCACCAATATGTGAATGATATTGGATTAATATGATAAAAAATTTATCATATCATTTTAAATAAAAAGGTCAAGGTATATGACCTAATAACAGAGGTATAGATATAAAATTATATCGATCAATCATAGAACAATTTCGAATACCTTTAATAGGTATCCATACTTTTTACAGTTTTTAAATTTAACGTAATAAGCTTTATAATTCGGCTCTCAACCCTACTTATAAATACTGTACAACCGCTTAATAAACTTTTAATTAATTAATTAACCTCTTAATTTTTATGTTTTGTAGTTTAGCTACTTATCAGTTCTTATCTTCTATACATATAAGAATATATATCTAATGAGTCCGTATTTTTTATATTTATGTGAAAAAAAGCATGTCTATAAGTAATGAAATACAGTTTGAAGCATCACTGCTAGACTAATACTATTATGAGAAAACCTCAAGAAAAGCATATAATAAACATTTAATTTGGTTTCATTAAAATATCACTCTATCAAAAGTTACTGTAATTTTAATGACGACACGACTTAAGTACGAAAGAAAAGTAGATAAGGAAATAAGTAAATGGACTTATGTATTCAGATGATTTTATTAGACACTGTTTTTTTACATTAAGTTCCACGAGGACGAAGTCGCGGGCATATAACATATATGCAGTTTAAGGCTTATTCGTTAGGAAATTACCAAATACAGTAACAAACCTGCAAAACTTGTTGAAATCAATATTTCAGGTATGAGTAACGATTGCGGAACAGTATATCCGTACCGAAATCCTGCAAAGAAAGATGCCGCAATCATAAATCTGGCCAGGTCAGCTGGTGCGATTCCTATAGCTGTTACAAACACTCCACAATTATGTATGAACTGGGAGACTTATAACAATGTAATCGGTGTCACTATGAACCCTTATGACCAGAAAAGAACAGTGGGCGGTTCATCAGGAGGCGAGGTATCACATCATTATTACTTATATAAATTTAATTGCATTAAGAAAGAAGAAAGAAAGTAGGAAAATGTTTTTATTGCTGGATAACATCATAAAAAACAAGTTGAACATATACATAGCTTATTATAATATATCCAACAATAGCATCCCCATTCAATTAAGTGCTGCAGTACAACTAGGTGATACTGCAGCGCTGATTTTCAATGGAGGCTCAAAGTAATGTAATGTACGGACATGTAGTTGGTGTTTTGACAAAATATACTATACTAGCCTCTGACCGCGACTTCGTTCGCGTGGAATAGATATTTTGGGTTAACGCTAACACGCAACGGAAGCTCTTAAGAGAAAAATATCCTCGATTCTCAAACATTCTTCATTGGTGCTCCGCTCCTATTAGTCTTAGCGTGATGATACATTAACCATTCTCGATAAATGAGCTATATAACATTGAAAGATTTTTTCAATTCGGATCAATAGTTCCTGATATTACCCCCTACAACGTAACACCGTCACAAACTCATAAACTTTACCTTTTTATAATATTAGTATCGATATACTATATATACTGTACATTAACTGTATACCATTATATATTTAAATAGCTGTTACCCGCGGCTTCGCACGCTTTTTTTTAAATATAATAAATAAATTTAAAATTGTGATCACACATATAGTGTAAATCACAATAATACTCTTTTAAAAATATTTGTAAGTATGACACGCACATCATCTACTGTAACAGGTAACATGTACATTTTATATGTGAATATTAATAGTGAATCGAATGGGATGGGATTTATCATCAGCCACATAATTAGAACTTTAAACTGCTATATATCACCCTCAGTGCTCACTTACACTTTATAAGAAAGTAATGAAAATATGAAGCTAAGCATTATCGAACAATATGTGTTAAATCTTTTATTATATAGATATAATATGTGCATAGTGTCGATATAATTAAGTTATTATCATACCTTGCTATAATTTAAATTACATATAAACATATGACTTTCAATTACAACAGCGATGCCCTTGGTGTTGCAGTTGTTCAAAAGCGACGGTAACCACTTACCATCAGGTGAGCCGTCAGCCTGATTTCTGCCTTCTGGCATAAAAAAATATCTTGAAGTCCAGTACAGCGCACGTCACACGTGCATGTTTACAGTGAACAACATATCTTTGATTAATTTCACACGGACGAATGCACGGATAACAGTTTATCACTACATAGTGTTAAACAAAGTCCTGTTTCACGTCTGTCTATATGTCTGTTCGCGGTAAGATCAAAAACTACAGAACGCATCTTCATGTCGTTTCTACCAATATACAAAATGATTCTTGGGCAAGGTATAGGCATAGTTTGTCTTATTATCAGGGTGGGCAACGTCTGCTGAACCCGCTAGTTTAAAATAAAACAGCTAATTAGTTATTTATTTACCCGTAATATTCCTGTTCAAATATTACTTGTAGTCCGGTGAAACTGTTATGACCTTGCTTGATCAATAGCGTAGTAATTTCTAAGAAAAAAAAAAACGTTCAAATAGGTCCAGCCGTTTCGGAGATTACCCGGAACAAATAAAAACATCGACAAAATAAAAAAAAAAATTGGTATTTGTAGCATCACAGATATTTTTAATTTAAAATACACTCACTTTACTTTTATTATACGTAATATATCACAAATCAAAAATTGGGAACAAAACTAACGTAGAATAAAATTTTTGAGTTTTTTGCGGGATTTTAGTCTGTCATGTAGTAGATTTTATATTTTATTCATAATCTTGTGTTACTTATCTCTATATCGTGTTAAATTGGTGGCGTTTTATGTAATATATTTCGTTTATTGTGCATAAGTGAAATGAAAGAAAAATAATACCAATGAGCACGAATTCTGTGGTCTTGAAAATTAAGAAAATAAAAATTTACGAAATATTATGTAGAGGATTCGGCGCTTATACCTTTACATTATCTTGAACATAGAAGAAAACTATCTATATTGACAACTTCAGAAATGGCAGTATGAATTAATTCCTTCGACTGTCTTATAAGACGAATATTATAACTACTAATTTTTTGAATAGTAACACAAAATAAACTTTAGAAATGTTTGCGATATAAACTTACTACGTATTATTAAAGATTGGAAACAAAAGTAACGTAGAATAAACATTATGGATAGGAACACAAAATAAACCATGAAAATATTTGCGAGAGAATGTTATCGCGTTATCATGGCAAGGCATATAATACTGACATTAACACGCAGCGGAAGCTTCCAAAATAGCCCGATTTTGAGACATTCTTCATTAGTGCTCAGCTCCTATTGGTTTTAACGTGATGATATGTAACCTATAGCCATCCTCGATAAATGAGCTATCTAACACAGAAAGAAACTTTCAAATTGTATCTGTAGTTCTTGAGATTATCGCGTTCAACCATACAAACAAACAAACTCTTCAGCTTTATATATTAGTATAGATTTTACTTCTAACCTTTGACATGGTGATAAGGTTTTCTAAACCCACCTTTCTAGCTACTACCATCAAATCTGTCAACAAGCACCTGTTGCTGTATTTAGGCAGCTGTACTTGAGAGCCAGTTCCCTTTAGGTTTAGCGTGTTTACCGTCTTAGACCACATCGCCAAGAAACCTCAGATGAGTTTGTGGTCATATATATACCTATAAAGTATAAAAGCACTTAAAATATTTCTTCCATAAAAGCTAAATAGTTTTCTGAAACATCTTATTTGTCGACTTGATATGATAATTTGATACATTTAAAAATATATTGCAGTGTGCATTGATCTCATCAGCTGCTTCGGTCATAGGTGTCGGATCGGATATTGCGGGATCTCTCCGCCTTCCTCCGATGTTTACTGGAATTTTCGGTCACAAACCTACGCCTAGATTGTTATCTGTTGAAGGTAAGTTGAACTGAAATCTTATAATTTTTAGCTTTTCAATAGGGTTTCCGTTATTTACCAAGTTGTTTTTTTTTTACTTAGGTATCATTTAAATCGTTAGTGTATAGCCTAAAAACAATTAAGAAAAGAATGCGACGCCGTTTAACCATGCCTAAATGACAGTAACCAAATTCATTTACTATGGGGTTTTTTACATTTTAGAAATTAGTTTTTATCTTGCATATTTTAATGAAAAATTTACCAAATATTATAAGCTCTCCATATACTAAGGGATCACCCTTGGGATGGAGAAATTTTGATATGGGTATAGAGTAGCGTACTCATGGTCACGACAACGAAGGAATGGCGCGGCGCGGCGCATCTATCAATGTGAGTTTAATTCCTGCATGACCTTAGGTGAAGAAAAATATTACAAAGAATTTTTTTAAAGTAATAAAAATATGTTATTAAACGTCTTTCGGTATGGGTTTGCAAATAAAGATAAGGATTTTTTTATTACAATTCAAATGGCTAAGGTATATATAAAATATGTAAAATAACGTGATAACAAATTAAAATAAAACAATGCACGCATGTATGAGTTTTTCAAGATAACAGAAACGAGGGGGTTTTTGTATATTTTCATTATTTGATTTTCAGGTCACATTCCCGACTGCCTAGATCCTGATTTCGAAGAATATTTCGCACTAGGGCCCATCACAAGATATTCAGAAGATTTAACATTGCTTTTGAAGGTTTTAAAACAGCCAAACAGTCCAGATGTTCCATTAGATAAATCAGTAGGTGTAAGCAATAAATAAAGTCATTCAAAACATTTCATTAAACCCTAAACTTGTCCTATTCTAATTCAGGTAGACTTATCAAAATTGAAATATTACTATATGGACGGTGATGGAAGTAACATATCTGATTCAATTGGTGGTGATGTCAAAAGAACGATGGAAAAAGCTAAAGAGTACATTAAAGAAACATACAACATCGAAGTTAAACCGGTTGGTAAAATACGGTTATATTTTTTTCTGATATAACGTTAGAAATCTTGTATACCTAATTTTAAGTACCTGGATGACCAACTTAGCTCGATTTTTTAAAGAACATTTTTTAATCAAAATAAGCTGTTATATTTGTCTCACAAAATTAGCATGTTTTATAAAAAAATTATTAAAAACAAATATTTCTTCTGCTGTCACTCGGATTCGAACTGGGGTTAGACGGATTTTCGAAGCAACCGATTTCCATCCGAGCTATTTTTGTTTAGACAGCAGGGGCGAAATTTACCCTTATATTCTAGCTATATTTTTTCATTGCCTGAAAACTCAGATAAAAAGTGTTTTCTATGAATGAAATCTAGCTAGATCGATTTATCGTTCTCGAAACCACCTACATACTACATATTAACTATTCACGGAAATAGCCGACACCGTTTCTGAGATCCTAAATATATAACAATATACAAATATACAACAATTGTTCGTTTAAAGATATACAAGAATTGCTTGTTTAAGGGTATTATTAGATAAATTGGAACGATGGTGTCTTAGTTGATAGCAAATTTGGACACCGCGTCTATGGTAGGTTCGAATCCTTGCAACTCAGTTGGACGCTTCGCTGAAGGAAAACATCGTGACGCTGATAGTATGCCCGGTATTTTGTAAGTCGCATGGTTTCAGCATGAATGGGTCGGCTCGTCCGGGGTAGTACCACCTCCTCACAGAAAACCGACGTGAATTAACAGTGCTTGCATTGTTGAGTTTCGTTCGGTCAGTGAGAGCGCCGGAGGCCCACCTCACCTCACCTTCCTCTTCTCCTCTACCCTGTACTCCTATACCGTACCCTCCTCCTACCCCAACACAGGCTGGAAACACACTTGCGACTCTCTTGGTGTTGCAAGTGTTTATGGACAGTGGTGATTACTTATAGGTGACCCACCTGTTCATTTGCCACCTATGATAAAAAAGAACCTCTACCGCGCAGTCTTTTATGCTTAAAAATCATATACATAAGTAACCCAAAGCACTTAAGGTTCGATCCATAACAACTTTTTTTTTTTCGAAATGAAAACGCTGTTGACCTGGTATGGTCTTCACAGCTTCACCCAACTACTGAGGCGAGCGCTGAAGACACTCAGCCGATTTGGGATGTTTGGGCGAGTAACTCAAGGCTGCACGGCACACCTCGGTTTGGGCCGTGTCTGTTTTGTGCAAAAATCGCGACCTATCTGAGATAACCTAAGCTAAGCTATCTAGATATACGTATATGAGTTATTGAAACATGCATGTGTACCAAGCATGCGTGCCTCAACAATTTCTATATGTATTTTGTGTCGGAAAAATTCCTCAAAACCATAACAACTAAATGATCAGTGTAGTCCACGAATGTATGAATTGTGGTTATACTTTGATACTGTCAAATTTATTACTGTAGAGTTTCCCGACTCACAGGCCTTAAACCTTAATGTGGATATTGTATTTTAATATTTAATTATACTTATAGCTTAAAATAAAGGATATAGAACACATGTGGGAAATAAGCATCAGAATACTTGTTAATATACAGCACGTGAGAAACATTTACACAGACCCAAATAGACGTGATCAGTGGATATCAGTTTGGCCCGAAGTCTTAAAGAAATTATTGGGTCTGTCAAATCACAACTTCCTTTGCGTTTGCTACGGTCCTTTGAAGAAGTTCTTTGATGCCTTGCCAAAGAGTTATTACAAAAAGTTACTTGCTAAATTTGAACGAATCAAAACTGAATTTCAAGTAAGTTTTTATATAACTGTTTTAAATATGTCACCGCAGTTATTTACATTGCGTATTATATAGCCCCGAATAATTTATTTTTTTATACTTAAAGTTAAATTATAACATCGACATTCTTCTTGAATTATAATTTTTATTTATTCAATTACTTAAGTATTATATTCATTTCTATATTTTGTTTTTTTTTTCTCGAAATGACTACGCTATTTACCTAGCAAGGTCTTAACAGTTTCACCGGAGTACAATAAATTGAACGCGTTCTTAGTTTCTATTGTCTATCGTATTACAGTTTTACAGATTCTAAAACATTCACGTAGAGAATATTCCTAGACATTTTTTACTTTATTAGACTATTTACTACGTGTTTAGTATCTAGAGAACAACTTTGAAACCCAGAGAGATTAATAGCAAAAGTTCTTGGTCCCATTGAAAATCAAAGACACAAACGCCTATTTTAGTATTATTGCCATAAGTAACTAAAATATAACCGTTATCACCGATCAGCCGGAACAGGCAGCAAATATTTGATATTAACTAAGAAAACTTTATTATATTGTACTATAGTATATAAAGTATTTTTAACTCAATCACTTCAGTAATTGAAGTAATTGTAGTAAGAATGCCGTACGATCAAATATCATTAAACAACATTCAGAGGTACAAAATTCTAATCTAACTATTATGAGGGCAAATATGACCAATATTATAAGGGCCAATGTGAGTTTATTTGTTACGTATTTACAACTCAAACAAATATCATGAAATTTTGCATACACGTGTACAGAAAAGGAATGACGAGATCATTCATACAGTATTGTTCTCAAGATTACGGTTAAATTTAAATATAAAAATCTTCTCTTTATAATCTATACTAATATTAGAAAGAGGTAAAGTTTGTGAGTTTGTGATGTTGTGATGTTGTGACGTTGTGGGGGGTAATCTCAGGAACTACTGGTCCGATTTGAATAATTCTTTCAATGTAATATAGCTCATTCATCGAGAATAGTTATAGGCTATATATCATCACGCTAAGATCATTAGGAGCGGAGCACAGATGAAAAATGTTTCAAAATCGGGATGTTTTTTCCTTTTGAGAACTGCTGCGTGTTAGTGTATCTATTCCACGCGAACGAAGTCGCAGGCAGAGGCTAGTTATATTATAAAGTCCTACATTTAAGATCCTTAAGGGTTATTTATGATATTTTTAACATATATTGAAAAACAAACTAAAACTCAAAAGTAATATACAACCTCTAAGAACTCAATATAAAGTGCTCAGACATAAATAATTACATTAGATTTGCATTTTTTGAAATTTTTGGATAAATAATAAGATATGTTTTCTTTATTGCAGGAAGCTCTCTCTGACAACGCCGTGTTATTATTCCCAACATTTCCATACCCAGCACATGTACACTACAGGATATACTATAAATTTTTGAACTGCGGATATCTAACGATATTTTCCGCTTTAGGCTTACCAGTAACAGCATGCCCAATCGGATTCTCTTCCAAAGGTTTGCCTGTTGGAATACAAATTGCAGCTAACAAGTGTAATGACCACCTAACTATAGCTGTTGCTAGAGAGTTTGAAAAAGCTTTCGGAGGGTGGGTGGCTCCCAATAAAGATTTGGACAACGTAAAGACTGCATAACATTACAAGTGAACTACTTGAAACATCTATTGACAGTTATAGAAAGTTAATACGACCTGCCTCTGAATACACTATCTGACATCACATTATCTGTGTTATTTTAGAACATCGCTAAAAATACATAAAACTGTGAAACGTACTATACACATATTGATGTAAGATTCAGCATAATATAAATCATTGGTTTACTAATAATAACGTGTTTTAGAATCTAATAAAGTGATCTGAATATATTAAGAGATATCAACAAATCATGCCACGGTCCTACGTGTTTGTTCTAGACTCGAAAGTGACTTTAGAGAAAAATCTGGCAATAGAAATAACAATTATTCTTATTAAAAATGATTTAGTAGATTATTACACTTCATATTCTTTTTTTTAATTTTAATGCTTATTAAAAATGCGAGCGTGAGATCCGACGCGTTGTCAGGGATACAGAAATAGACCTAGGGTCCCTTTCATCCAGAATAAAAGTATTATTTCTGAGAGATAGGTTAAATTTAATTAACGTGGCAAAGCTGCGAGCAAAAGCTAGTTGACAATTAACTTAAACACGTAAGACGTTAAAATTTTACATGAAAATATTTAACAATATTTTTTTGGGTAACTGAGACCAAAGAAGAAAATAACTGATTATGAAGAAGCGCAGTAATAATAAATCACTGTTAAATACTATTTTTTTATATGCATACGTAATTGTAATATGACACAAAAATTGTTTTGATCTGTAAATGAAAATGAAGATGATGATGACGCTGTTATATCATTATACATATGACGATCTTGATAAGGCAAATCTCGATGAGGGGTATAAACCTCTATAACTTTAAAAAATAATCTGTTCCCTTCTCCTCAGGACCTAAGACTCTATTATTTAAAACACGCAACTTCTATAACTTAAACTAATTTCACTATTAGCCCTCAACTTAAAGAAATGTTTCGATAAGCTCTGTAACATAAACTGTCTGCCAATGAAACATTTCGAATGAAAGTATAAAACAAAAAGTTTCTCGAAATTTATTGATTGCTCGTGTTTACAAGTAAAATTGTTAACACAAAAATTAACAATATTAATAAACGCTGATAAATTGAAAGCGGTGAAAAGTGGATTAAAAAGGAAAGATATTGCGGCTCAGTTTGGAATACACGAAAGTACATTATCACTTATAATTAAAAAAGAAGCTGAACTCTTGAAGAATAGTATTTTATGCAAAAGACGAAAAATTGCGGAATTCCCTACTTTGGAGCAATATTTATTTAATCAGAACAATATTTATTTACGTGATTCAAACAGTGTCCATACCCAAAACATCAGTGCTACACAGAAAAAAAAAGATGAAGAGTTCGCCAGTTCGCTGAAAATCCATAATTTTAAAGCTAGTATTGCTTGGGAAATTTCGAGAACCGGCATGATTTGGCCTTCAAGAAAGTGTGCAGCGAAAGTACGAAGAGAACAAAAACCCTCAATAAGTTAGAAACTCTATAACTTAAAATTATCGGCTGAGTGCCGCAAGCACTCGCCTTAGTAGTCCGGTGAAGCTGCTACGATCTTGCTAGTTCAATAGCATAGTCAGTTCGAAAAAATCTATAACTTAAAATATTTTGTCTCCCTTCAATTTTAACTTATCGAGGTTCTACTGTATATGAAAATAGAGCAGTGTACAATAGATATTACAAGTATTGTAAAAGAGAATAAGCTCATTGAAGGTAATTAAATAACATATAATTAAATTACAAGATCGGTAGAGCTTATAAAATATTAAATTGTGGAAGCACCATTTGTGTAACAAATGGAAGACTCAACCTCGGGTAATATATACGACTTTACTTATTTCTAGCAACGTCAGTGTCTTATTTTAATGTAGTGTATGTGGTATGTTAATAATTGTAAATGAATTAAAAAATCTTATCACTTATTTGGTTTTCTTTTTTTGTTTCTCCTCCATTGACCAAGTTATTCCCCATTAATATGGTGGACAAAATAATCTTCTCTAAAAGGAAATTAAATTTATAGTCTTTTGGATATTGCATGGAAATTCAAAGAATATAAATAAGTATCGCCAGAGTAGTTTAACGTTATCCAATTTAGTAGGTTTTCGTTATATAGATACCTGGTATCTATATAACGAATATATAAATAAAATATTTTTTTATTTTTCTACAAACTTGATTTCTTTGTAACAAATTTCAATATCGTCAGATATATAAAATTAAATCTAATTTAAGCCATTTAATTGATACATAATTATTGTTTAATATGGACCTCCGGTTAGCTAGACGACTTCAATAACTTTACGAAATAATTTAAAAGTGTTTCCTCTTGAACCTTAGAAAAGGCGTTTTGTTCTTTACCAAGGTTAAATCCAATCCATGTCTAGGACAAGCGCACGACATTGTAAGATTACTACGACCCTTGTATGGCTTCCTAGTACTCGCGGCATTATCTATGGAAACTTTATATATCGCTCAACCAGCAATAATAAAAATGTATTAGTCGAATAACTTTTCTTTTAGATCTATAACAACTTTGGCTGAGTAGCACCGAAATCTTCAATTTAAAAAATTATACGCTAAGACCACAAGGACAAATTGATAAGTGGGCCCATCAAAATGCAGCTTTAGGTATTTAAACAAATCAACCGGTAAGCGTTTTAAAAGTATTGCTGTTTTTTTTTTCAACGAAATTTCTACTCGCCCCATGTGCTTAGATTTCACATTCATGAAACATAGTCCGGTGAAGCTGTGAAGGCCAATAAGGCCAATAGCGTAGGCAGTTCGAGAAAAAAAAACATTCATGAAAATTGTTATCGAATGTTGACATTCGATACAAGCTGAATTCAATACTTTTCAAATTATGAAAATATTGTTATTGATGATATTTATTATGGATAAAGGGTTTACCTTCACACTACCACATCACCACATCACCAAGGACGTGGCCAAAGATTGTAAGACTACCACCATATATGCTACAGATTGCAAGTTCTGCCCCTGAAGGATCTAAAAGTTCCTTCACGAGCATTACAAAATACCATACTATCTATTAAATTATGGAAAGCTGAATCAATTAGTAATAAAATTATAATCTGATATTTCGAGTATTTAATTATGTACTAATAACAATTAATTATAATCGAAAGAATTTTAAACAATTATGATTATAACCGATTTGGCAAAAAGAATATCAAGTTTCGTGAAGACAAAGTAAAAATAAATATTAAATTTATGCATGTACGTTATACATTCTACGAAATATCCAATACATTTTTACCAAAATATCATCTACATAGTATACATAGTATAGTCCTTATAGTATTAGTGTAAAATGTATTTTTAATCTGTGACAATTATTATCATAGATAATAATTATATCTTTAACCTGTGGCATCTAGTTAATAATTTTCCTAGAACAATATTATTATTATATTCTATTTAATTTATAAGTCTAAAATATAAATCGGCTATTTTTTAAATACATTTGAATAAAACGCTCTAATAATAATATTACGTAAGACTATAATTGATAGTCAAACGAGTGAATGACAATTGAATTGACTGATCTGTCATTTTAAAAATTTGATGAGTATGAAAATTAGACTTATTTTTCTTTTTAGACTCATAAAAATTTTATGCTTTTGATTAAAACTCTCTATTTTTTAAAGTAATTTAATGCTCAACCTAATTTTCGTTCATCCTTTTTTATTCGCTAATACTCAAATAACGCACGCGCAGAACGCCCATCGTCCAAAATCTCCCACCGCCATATTGAGAGAGGCAGACGTTGTATGAGTTGAGTGATTAATCGCGGTTAGTGCAATAATTTGAAGTGGAACATTGATCGTGCCCTATGGATATACATTTGGGTACGTAAAGTGAACAAAAGTGTACCTACAAAGCATCTCTGTTAGTGCATCGGACCGTAGGAATAAGATCGTAACCTAGACATAGGCCGTTCTAGTTATCAGTCGATTACCTATCTATCGGCTATTTGCTCACAGTTTTAATCTTATTAGAACACACGTGTGGGGAATAGCCATAGGTTTCTCGAATCTAGTTACATTAACAAGATTATAAGATCGGTCTACAAGGTTCCACACTCGTATATAAACGGATATCGAAGTGTTTATGTCGGCAGTTGACAGAAGCGTTTATGTATATGACCGATCATAAGTCACCACACCCAGTGACCGGATTGTGGAGTTTAGTATTTGATAGTTTTTAGTTCGGATGGTTGTTCGCGTGTCGCGTCGGTATGTGTTGGTTATTGGTGATGTCCGTGAGCGCGATACCGTGAGTGTAATGTATATATAACTTCTAGGAGTGGTGTGCCTCGGTTGAAAGGCCTGCCGAAAGGACAGGGCTCCGCACACGGGGACGGATTGCGGTTCTCCGCTTTGAGAAATCATGGAGTGCTGCATGTCAGAAGAAGCCAAAGAACAAAAAAGAATCAATCAAGAGATAGAGAGGCAACTCAGAAAGGACAAACGAGATGCCAGGAGAGAACTCAAACTTCTTCTGCTTGGTGAGTAAACTTAAATGCTTATATATTTAATGTAAAATCTGATAAAACCTCATAAACAAACTAGTCATGTCAGGGTTTTTATTATCTTTACTTCTATATACACAAATATACTATGATATTTTATGAAAGTGTGATTTTTTTGCTTAATTATTTTATATATATTTTCATTTAATAACTAGTTATTTGCTAAATATTGTTTAATGAATCTTAGAATCACTATATATACATATAATATAATATATAAACATCTCAGACTAAGTTTCTATATGCCCATAGTGCATTTTCAATATCCAGATCAATAAATATATAAGCATCATTCCTCATTAGTGTTGCTTATTTATATTGCTTCACTACTAATACAGTGTTAATAATATTCAAAATTTTAAATCAAAATCCTGATCTTTTTACTCTTCTCCTGCCTAAGTAGGGGTGATATTTTTGTCTTCCACTCTCCCAGCCAGATATCTCGGTATTCAAAGTATGAATATACATATAATTTTAGACACACTATCTATATCTTCTTTGGTCTTTCTCTACTCTTATAACTGTCCAGCTTCATATTTTGCTTCATTATTTATAAAAAAACTAGCAGGTCTCGTGGACGGTGATAATAAGTTGACCCTGATAATAAGAAACCACGACAAAACCATCCTCAGAAATCACTGTACCTATTGGTGAAAACCGCATGAAAATCTGTTAACTAGTTTTTGAGCTTATTAAGCACAGACAAATGTGGCAGAGAACTTTGTTTTATGCTATGTAATAATATCACAATATATATATTGAAAAATTTATATATGAAGATGATATTAGTGTTGTGGTGGTTGAGTGCTTTGACTGAGAGAATATTGATTTCATATCCACAGGTTTAAACTCCTGCATATACAAACAAATTTTTTAGAATTTGTGTATATTACTGAATTTAAAATGATAACACTATCACTTGATAGTGGAGGAAAACATCATAAGGAAATCTTAACTTTAGAAATATTCTTGTAGCACCACTGTATGTGGGAAAATATCGGCTGTGGTTTTCCCGGAGTTAGAAATCGCCAATACTTTGTGGTGACCATCCCTTCTTTTGAGAATATGCCTAAAACCCTCTAATGGGTATCTTAAAGACTGATATGATATGATGATTGTGTATATAAAAATGGATGTTGGTATTACTAGTGCATACAAACAATGTCAATTAGTGATCACTATGTAAGTTACCATATCTAATTGTGTGTAGAGAATATTTTAAAACCTTTTTACTATATCTTGGCATTAGACTATGATACAGCAAACCAACTTCTTTTACATTTGTCCAAGTAATATTAAGGTTGGCAATGTGTAGGATATCTTACAGAGAATATTTACTGAATTATCAAATATTAAACAATATTACGATCTGTTTAAAAATTAATCATCATCACTCATATTTAATCCATATCAATTAAAATAAAGATAAGTATATTTTAAAAGGAACATCTGGCCCCTAATTTAGTTCCATTTTGTTTCCACCACAACCATATACTAACAGTTTAGACAATAAACATTATAGTATATTTATCCCCATAGATAAAAAATCCCCATAAATATACATATGTTATTTCTTCACCTTGACATTGCTATTTAACAAATGTATTTCATATACATGAGAGGGATAAGGTATATAGAATTAGCATTCATAGTATAATTATGGTACAACCATTATATTATTTATTATGAGAAAACAATTGAGGAATTCCAATTACCTATAATATTTATTTCATGGAATAAAAATTGATGGTGTTACAATATCTACAATAATAAATCATTTTTATTTTATCAATTTCCTTAATTTTTGAACAATCTACTACTATAATCATCTATCTTCCTGTCATGTCCCTAATTAGGGTAAACAGAAAAGATGAAGCACCATTTATCTGTCTTTGCAACAAACAACCTCTTCTTATAGATATATTAAACCTTTTGTGTATCTATGTCTCAGTATAAAGTATCCCTTTATTCTTTTTTATGGTGTCCATACATTTTCTATTTCACTCACAAATATCAGTTTTTGTCGGCATGAACTTTAATTTCTGTATACATTCTTGATGTAAAGTTTCATTTCAATCTGTCATCCTATATGAATATACATTCAATGTATCTAAAGAAGTTAATAATAATAATCTTTATTAGGCATTTTGTTACATCTCTATATAATAAAGTTAAACATAGTGTTGGCTGTACAGGCTGGGCCATAAAAGCTAAGATGCATTATATTAATTTATATCTTACTATGTAAATATTATTGGTGTCAAATATACATAAAAATAATCACAATTCATATTTGGATGGTATGGTTAATTTATCAGTGCTCTGTCTCTAATTCTGTCAGAATAAAAGTACTGAGTTTTGGCGGGATTTTGGTCTGTCATGTCACTTTATATTTTACTCATAAACTTATGTTATTTGACACTGTATTTTGTAAAATTGGTATTGTTTTACATAATATAGTGTGGTTATTGTGCATAAGTGAAGTGAATGGAAAATAATACCGTGAACCATGAATTTTGAGATGCCACAAATATTCCCTGGAAAATTCTTACAAGAAAGCCACCATCTTGTGGGACAATTGAAATAATCACACCACTCTTGTAAATTAACTACTTGACAATGGCAGTTATAATCCGAAAGATTGGATGCCAAAAATAAGATTAAATAAAAATAACTACAAGCAACGTTTAATTAATAATAAATTACTACAATTCTTTGGAGGTTAATGTGGAGTTCATAATAAGTGTAAGTTAATTAAAAAGCCTATGTATATGGTTTTATTTCCTCATCTTAATTTGTTTTTACACAGATTTGCTAAATAAATATTATAACTAAGTAGTTTCATAATTAATTGAGTACCCAACCACAGCTTTAAATTCACTCTTATACATTATTTATAAACAACAAATATATTTGATAATAAAATTATTTCACATTTTTATTTAAGCATTTATATTTTTGTGTTATTTTTATATATATAAAAAAACAATATTATATTACAATTCTTTTTGTGGTTAAATTCGGACAACACTGTGTGTCTGTTTCTATGAAATTACCACAGTATATGATAGGCATTTTTAGCATTACCATGGGTTAGTTATTTAAATTAGTTTAGAGCATTAAGTTGATATACATTCAATGTACAATATTATTATAACAATAATGTTTGTAGAAGCTGAACTGTGAAACCAGCAATCTCTTTCTCAAAATTTCATTTATATAAAGTTATATTCTCCTATAAATGATTAAAATATTCTTTAATCTTTATAACAACAGCTAAAACATAGCACAGGAAATCGACTTGACTAGTTCGTAATGATTTTTTTTTTGCAAAACTAAATTTTTTTTTTTTACGGAAATGTTCTCAACCCTTGATATGTGTAGTTTTATCTAAATAGGATGTTCGGATTTGGTATATAATATTATTATATACCAATGCTATTGATAACTTTATTTTTAACTGTATTATTATAAACTCGGATATTTAAACCTAGTTAGTTTATTTTATTTTTTATAGGAATAGACAATTAATGAAATATAAATGTACAATTTATGCATTTTAATCGTACAGTATCTCATTGGTTTAATTAAATGTTTTGCGTTATAATTTAGGATCTGTGTTGCTTTACTAACACCTCCAACATTCTAAACCCAAATTGCATCTACTTTAGAATACTTCAATGAAATGGTAAATTATCATACATACTGAGACTGTTAAAGTATACTACACATTTAAGATAAAAAGCTTATTAAAGTGAACTTGTTATAAAAGGCCTTTGAAAAGCTGATCCGTATCTTTTTCTAAAAGTGGTGAGGGTAGACACTGTGTGGAATAGAGTGTTGAAAACACCGGTTCTCGTCCGATCTCCGAAGTTAAATAACGCCGGGAGCGGTCAGTACTTGGATGGATGACAGCCTGGGAACATCGCGTGGCTTTGTTTTTTTTTTGGTATATTTTAGTAATTAGCATGTTTCCCTGTAAAACAAAAGTTTGAAAAGCAGACCCTGTTTTTAATCACTACGTATAAAACAAAGTCCTCTGCCACGTTTATCTGTCTGTCTGTTCGCGATAAATTCAAAAACTGCTATATGGACTTTCATGCGGTTTTCACCAATATATAAAATGATTCATAAGAAAGTTTTAGGGGCGGAATAACGTCCGACGTGCCTGCTAGTAATTAATATAAGAACAAAAACAACAAAATTTGTAATTCTCATTGATATAGACTTAGATTAATTTTATTTTGATAAAAATAAAACCAAATCTTTCCTTTACACTACGGCCGTGTATTTAAATAAAATGATCACCAAAGAATTAAACATCTATTTATTCTTACAATATTTTTGAAGATCTCCTTACTGTCTTCTGTCCCACTCACTTTTATTATATGGATTATTTAAACAAATATATATATATACACATTTTAACCCAAATTTTTCATTTATTCCCGTACGATTTACCTAAAATATTCTTGCATACAAACGTTATTCTGATAATTAATTACAAACACAATAAATAAAGAATTAGGCAAGTAGGTTCAAAAGTTCTGAAGTGATGCGATTTATTTAAACATAAAAAAGTAAGTTTCAGATGATAACAAAGTATACGTACACATATCCATTCGTATAAAAATACTAATATGTACCATTTTCATTTATCTATCTCTCGAATCTATCTTTTTACCTGGCGGAACAAAAGAGTTACATTGCACTGCTACTCGTTAAACCTCCATTACCGCTATAATACGTTAATAACTATAATTACGGATTGTGCGAGAATACAGCTATAGAAAACACTGAATGTTTCGCATAGGAAATCAATTTGATGCACAAGCTTTGTCTTCTTGTTCATCATAATAGACCCATCTTGGTTCACTATAGCAGAGAAAAGAATACCGGATTAATGCAAATTAATCAATGTATTGTCTCTGCTGAAAACAGAGCTGTGTACTAGATGGAACGTCAAGCTGGGTATCATCCACCGAATCACATTGACTATGTACAATTTCATCGTGGGCTATGTACAGCCATGGTCTTCCGGAGTAAAATACACTACACTATGTATTATACACCACGTATCCTAGGCGAACTATATTAGGTACTACGTTAAGAAAAGACAGCATGGTACTAGCCTAAGTTCCAAACGGTCTAACAAGATTGACAGGGATTAGAGAGGACCGTTTAGAGGATTTCCGCGTTATGTCCTCGTTGCCTATCTGTATTTTTAATAGCACCGCAGTGATGACACACAGTAGTGGATTCCTGTGGGCAATACCGTGCAAGTACTTACGCGTCTAACTCCCGCACCGAGACGGGGAAATACTACTTAACATCAACGTATATATAACAAGTCGTATCAAATTACTGATATATTGTGTCAAATGGACCTCAACAATTGAATTTCATAAGGCATTACACGTAACATCTTTAAAAGTTTTAATTCATATTCATTACGTAATCTAAGTCGTATTGGTCTAGTAGTTGGAACCTCGGCATGAACCAATTAATTTTCGAAATTCGTGTACATTTACTAATTTAAATTTGTAACACTATCGACTGACAGTGAAGGAAAACACCCCGAGGAAACTAGAACCTGAGAAATGTTCTTGTAGTAATAATATGTGGGAAATATGTCGTGTGGTGGCGTGGGGATTACGTCCATACCTTCCATCTGAAAGAGACTTGCGGCCCAGCAGTGGGTTCCTTACAGGTTGATGATGATTATTACGAGATGTGTCGAATCTTTTCTATATTTAGTAAAACAAGGTAAATATATTGCCATATCATACACATGAATTAATTAAAATTATTGCCCCATGTCAGATTAGTTTTTTAACATAAATAATAGACTATTTATCTCTTATCAGGAAGGGAAAATAGAATAATTAATGTTTTATGTTACTTGACAAAAATTAACAGTTCTAAAAAAGCGCGAGTTTCCACACGCATGGGTTTTTTTTTAATTGCCTCGGGAGTTACTGTTCACGTTGCAGTATAATAGTAAACTGGCATATACAAGGATCTGCATGAAACAATGTTGAAATATATATTACTTTTTTCAAATTATGCGTTGTAATTCATTTTATCACATACATGAAACAAGTTTAAAATTAGCGATTAATATCTGTTTCATTGATTCACAATATTTTGAGTTTTTGACGGCACCCTAGTCTGTGATGTGTGTGTGGCTTTTATATTTTATTCATAATCTTGTGTTATTTTGCTTTATATATTGTAATATTGGTGGAATTTTACGTAATACACTTCGATTATTGTGCACAAGTAAAGTGGATGGGATATAACACCACTGACCATGAAATTTGAAATGTCATAAAAAATATTATTAGAACATTGAAATAATCACAAAATACTTATAGTAAGTACTATGTATTATGTACTCGACAATGGTAGTAATAATGTATAGATGATTGATTGCCAAAAATAAAAAAGGTAGATATATTCAATGAGGTGTTAGACTTGGTTTTTACGCGTAGTTCGTAGTCCTGTGAAGCTGTTAAGACCTTGCTAGGTCTGGAGCGTAGTCAGTGCGAGAAAAAAAATGGTCTTTACGCCATGATTAGGAAATTAGTTGAAATTCTAGTTTCAGGTTTATGTTAATATAAAGAAGACCGACAACTAATGAGCGTAATATACAATGTGAAATAATATCGACATTGGAAAGGCTAACTGATTAATATGCAAAATGACAATTAACCTTTCCCCTGTTGATATGATGATGTATCTATATACATAAACGGCAGCGGTGTTTTGATGACAATTAGTCTCATTTTTATATGTATCTATTATTGTTTCATGTAAATTTTCAACTCAACTCTCGTCTCTAGAAGTTATCAAGTATCTAACTGTTGTTTAACCTCCATAGTCATGTTATTGAAACATTTATTTGTCAAGGGATCTGCGGACAGCCCTGTTCCAGTTGATAATAACTTTTAGTGGCGCTATTAAACCTATCTGTGACATTTAATGACATATTGACTTTTTCGATCACACAATTTATCAAGTTGAGAAAAAAGTTTGAGTGACTTTTATGTCTCATTATCTCAAGGATTCCTAAACTATTTTTGGCAAGAGGCCCCTTTTCCAAAATGAACTGTTACCTCAGATTCTCATAAGTTTTTCACTATTGGTACAAAATACTTACCAAGTTTTATCTTGTACGAACTTATGCACATTTATCTAATGATATTATGGTTTAAATGCTGTAAATATGTCATAAGCGCATCGACAACGCCTTGTTAAAACTTGGCTAGCTACCTTAGTTTTAACGGCTGCCTCGTCAATCGACCCATATCTGAGCAATATATAACTATTTTGTTTTCACCACCGATATTGTGAATATGCCATCTTACTTCCACATTTTATTTAAGACAGTGTGGTGTCACAATATTACTTTACGTATGTGTGCGTTATCGTGCGATTTGTTTTGTCAAAATATCATGTAGGTAACGTATCTACAGCTTTTTAGTTATAATACCATTGCGTTCATAGACTTTTTGAGTTTTTTAAAAGCACAATACTTAAATATTAGTCGTTTTTAGAATATGTTGGTATTCGTAACACAACTTATACAGTATCTCGAAGGTTTAAAATAGGAATTTCTGTTCATTGATAGGGGTCGATTTTTAAACAAGTTTACTCCTAACATCAGTTTTCGTTTACGGCAACCACTGGGAAACCGATATTGACCTCTTTGGGAATACCCCCGTATTATCTGAACATCACGCAGAATAAGCGGGCGTATATGTTGAGCAGTGGAAATCTATACCGTCCAAATTTGGAACCTAACGTATAAATTGTAAAGCTAACATGCATTTATATAATTTACGAGTGGATAGTAGTGGTAAATGTTCTTGTATAATAGGGTGCTACGTTTGAGGGCAATATTTTTTTAAATATATTACAATATAATTCCCACCAAAGATGAGCTCCTAATTTTAATTTTTAATACTCGCTAAATGAATTTGTAATTTTTTTTTTTTTTTTGAATTTTTATTTTTAAATTTGTACTCTTTGGCGACATTTCACGCTATTCAATAGACCACGGGAGGAAATTGTAGAGGAATCCTTCCTCTTTAAACGCTTTTATGGCTTCTATACAATCTACGAACTTCGTCGCCAATAAAGAATTGTAAACTTCGTTTTTTCTCAAAAATCATATTTTTTTTCTATTCTTCAAATCTATCAACTTTATGGCAAAATGTTATAAAAGCGTTTTTGTAGAGAACTTAATTTTTTATAAAAAAGTCCTTTAAGTCAAAACCGTAGAACTTATAAATTACGAGATAAATTAAATGAATCATAAGAAAACTGTATATATATATTTTATCTTGATTTTTGTTTTTTTTTCTTTCTGAAAACGAAGCATATAAGTTCATAAAATTATTAATGGCTCAGTGCTATTAGCGGTCAGTCGCCGTACTAAGTGTGTTAAAGGTTCGAATCCCACACGAATTACTTATTTGTACGACCCGCAAATTATGATTTAAATTTTAATGACATTTTTTTATAATGATTCAAGGAGTTGATTAATCCTGTAAAGGACAAACTACACTGCTTGTTTATTATTTTTAGTGATAATTATGATTTGTGATGATAATAAATGCTTGAGTTATAAAAAATGAATATTCCTAAAATCTTCTGCGTGTTCAAATATTTAAACATAACAATTTTCATGGGATTGGTAGAACATTCTGGAATCGCATATGTTTCAGCGCCGTCTAATGATCAATTACAGCAAAACAGATAGCATATAACCTTTGTCATGATAAAATACTAAGGTGTGCCAGCTTTCAGGGTGATATGTCAAACAGTGATCGAGTTCATTGAGCTCAGATATACCAACAATAATTTAATATTAGTGAATCATAATTAGAAGCGCTTTGAAAAATTATCATTTGTATTTATTAAAGAAAAAATCGCATACACAAATAACCATATTATTCTTACTGAATAATATCGTCCACATTAACTACTCAGCCGATCATGAAATTACCTTTCATCCAAAAGAAGTAATGTTTCTGAGGTATAGATGAAATTTACAAGGACGCGAGTAAAACCGCGAGCAAGACCTAGTATTTTATATTATTTTAAAACACGAATAATCCGAAGAATTTGTAGCTCGATTTCGCAATGCTTACAAAGTTTGTGTGTAATGTGTTGTTATAAATAGGTACCGGCGAGTCCGGGAAGTCTACATTCATCAAGCAGATGAGAATCATTCACGGGTCCGGCTACAGCGACGATGACAAGCGCGGCTTCATCAAACTCGTCTACCAGAACATCTTCATGGCGATGCAGAGTATGATACGCGCCATGGAACTCCTCACAATACAATATGGAAATCCGTCCAATGCAGTCAGTATATATTTAATATTAAAACATAGTCAATAATAGGAGTGTGCGAATAATGCTCAAATCGAATAATAGAACTATTCGAATAACTTCAACAAATCGAATATTTTTAAATTAAGGAAGAATTATTAAACTAATAGTTATAGCAAAAGATACTATATTTAATTTTTTTTTTAATAAAAAATTAAAATAAATAATTTTATAAAATAAGTAGTGTACTTTCTTATTTATTATAAATTTTCACACTAGTTTAATTACAATTCCTTAGAGTAAGAGACGAATATACAAAATTAATATTAATAATTATATAGTATTTGATAAATCTGTAATGATTTAAAATCATTAAAATAGTTTTAATTATTCGCATAGTTCAAATCATTTGAAAAATCCGAAAGGTTGGAATTATTGGAATAATTCGAATGTTTAATTCGATTATTCGCACTCCCCTAGTAAATAATAATGAACATGTTACTATATAAAAGTATATTCTCTATATATAATTAGACAGTGACAAAACTGTTAAGAATATCTTCCTTTTGTATTTCCCAACCCAATTCGTTTATAAATTTGTTCGGACACAGCGTCGATGGGCGTAGATTCGAATCCTTGCAAATGAATCAGAGGTTCCGGTGAAGGAAAACATAATGATGAAAACACATAGCCCACCACTCTAGAGTTGAAAATATGTCGCCAAGTACCAGTTGCTGTGTCCCCTCTAGGTTCGGCGTGTGTACCATCTTAGACCACGCCGTCAGTTCACATCAGATGAAATTGTGGGCAAAGACTAAAGTCTATAAATTATTTTAAAAAACGTATATACGACGAGTTTCAGTGTTATCAAAAAGATTTTTTTTCTTATATATATTCTTATAGTATTTCTATTATCTACAGTTCATAATCTATAACATTTATACGTATAATACAATTTATAATTCTCATATATTGAATATAACTTTGTCCCTTTGTTATGGTCGAAATTCGACCAGAAATTTGTATAAATCTCGTAATATATTCGTCATATATCTATTTCTCTATTAAATCATTGATATCCATTACGACCGCATACAAATTCCGCCATAAGCGGATTCATTTTTGTCAAGTTTGTGAAAACTTAATTAAGCGCATTGACCGGCATTTTGGCAGGAAATAAATTTATAATTTCGCGTCACGACATGCTACGTAAGCATGATCGGCCGTACTGCGTTTGTGTAGCTTGCGTCAGACTATCGATACGTAGTATAAGGGCTTGTATATATGTAATATTGATTGTAGTCCGGTGAAGCTGTTAAGACCTTGCTAGGTCAATAGCGTAGTCATTTCGAAAAAAAAAAATGTAATATTGATATTTTGCAGCTCATCCTACGTCTGATTGATTACTAGGTTTTATAAAAGTGTATATAATTATTGTTCCGAGTGCCTATAGATACGAAAACTACATTAATTTTAATAAACAAATTCCAAATTTTAAATATTGTTATTCACACTATAACTAATACGAAAATTCAAAAGAGACTGTCTCGATTTTTTTTTTAAATTAATCAATAAAAAAACTGACTATCGTTTCTCAAATATAATTGCAAAATTAGTGCTTCCATAGCTTATAGAGTACGATGGAAATTACAGGAAAAGGCGGAGTTGATATCATCGATCGACTTTGAGAGTGTAACAACGTTTGAGAGCCCGTACGTTGAGGCAATCAAGGCTCTGTGGTCTGACTCCGGTATACAGGAGTGCTATGACCGCAGGCGAGAGTACCAACTCACCGACTCTGCGAAGTAGTAAGTATTATTTTCATTATACATGAGCTTAAGTTTCTACATTTATTTTAGTTTAATACAATATTTAAATCAATGTTACTGAAAAATGTTGTGTATTTCTATAATTATTATTTTTAGTATTCAAGAAAACAAAAAAATATCTTATTATATTTAAATTGAGCACGACTACCTAACTAACTACGGGCCTAATAATCTACAGATAATATAAATGTAAATCTTACGTCACTGTACTTTTTAGATCTTTTCGTCGTCTAGGAATAAGTAATAAGATACATTTAAATCATTTTTAGAAATGTCTGTCTGTCGGTCTGTCTGTCTGTATGTGTGTTTGAACAAGCATTACCGCTAAAGTAGTTAGTGTTCACGATCAAACCTTGCCAAGAGAATCATAACACATCAGGTTTTATTATAATCAGTTCACTATATCAAAAGTTATTGTAAATTTAATGGCTTCGCGACTTAAGTACCAGAGAAAAGTAGATAAGTAAATGAACTCAATACATTCAGATGTTTTTGTTAATAACGGTTTCTTTAAATAAGGCTCCACGCGGACGAAGTCGCGGGCACAGCTAAATAATAAATATAAATTCAATATTGTAGTTGAAATTATTGACAATTGTTTTCTGTGATTAGAATATCTTATACACGAGTTACATTAGAACAATAAATTACATATATAGTACTCTAACAATGATGTTATAATTGATGACAGAATAGGACAATAGTATAGTGACGAAATCAATTGTCTTCTCTGTTTTATATGATTTAAAATTGGATTTTTAACTCATGACCGTTCTTCCTAAGCTTATCATAACAGGAAACTCCCTTGAAACTAGTATAATATTAATGATTCATGTTATTAATATCTAATTATTCTACCCACCACATTGAGAATTGTTTTAATAAATTTAATGTAAACTTATGAAAACATTTATTTTTGGATGTTACTCAATGGGTAATATCTGTATTTTGATTCGCAAAATGCACCTACATGCTGGAAAGTCAGGTTTACGTTTTAGTGAAATACTATAAGGAATTTGATTTTTTTTTTACTTCTTTGTATATATATCTTATTGAAACTTGGAAATGGCCTTCGAATATGTTTGTATATGTAATGTAATTATTATTTTTTTGTCTAGCTATAAGTTTTCCTATGAGTTTAAAATAAAATAAAAATGTTTACTGCCATATTTTGTACTTAAAGGTGGTAGTTAGACACTTATTAGAAAAGGCAATGTCACCATGTTATGGTGTTATCAAGATATAATAATAATATAAGTTTCTATCATCGATAACTCCTTGTATGGACATACTTCAATCCAGTATTCGAACACGCAACCATTCGCTATTTTCATTTGAAAAGCGATAAAATGTTGATAGAACCAATATGCAGATAGTATAATAAGAGTAAGTAAGAGAAAAAGAGATAAAGTAATAATAATTAGTAACTATTTCTCTTGCAATATATGGTAAAGTAATAATATTTGGTAACTATTTCTCATGCAATTTATAATAAAGTAATAATGTTTGGTAACAATTTCATTTGCAATTTATGATAACGTCATAATTGGTAACTATTTCTCTTGCAACTTATATTCCGTTACTTTCGGGTCGCTGTTTAATTTATCAATCTAATACATCAACAGAAATCTATCCCGTTAGTAGTCAATTTGGATGACTGATGAAATTCATAATGATTACAATGATGAAAAGGTTACAAGATTACACGATATCCGTACACTACCTTGATTGGCTTACTGTTTTTCATATCTTGATGTTCGTTAAGAAAAAAAATTTTCCATAGCTATTTGCAGGAGATTGACCGCGTAGCGGCACCAAATTACTTACCAACAGAACAGGACATCCTTCGTGTAAGAGTTCCCACAACCGGCATTATAGAGTACCCGTTTGACTTGGAGGAAATACGATTTCGGTAAAACACATATGTATACATATGGACGTATGTTTTCTGTATGTTTCGCTTTCAGTGTTGCATTTTTCGGGTATAACATTCTTATAGCATTCTTTACCTCAGTTTCGTGGACGAGACGGGGATCATTTCTCATTGTTGTTGGCATGCTTTATTTATGTTTGGTTACTGGCATTGCATGAACTTTTCAGTTATTTGAGTGATTTGGCGAGAATCGAAAAGGCTGATTACTTGCCAACCGAACAGGATATTCTACGAGCCCGACAGCCTACTACTGGTATACTTGAGTATCCTTTCGATCTTGATGGAATCATATTTAGGTATGACTCCCAAGACATTGTGCTGCATTTGTCTAGATTCCCTTTGTATTACGCGCTAGAAATAATAGATATTACAGTGAATGCTAGTGATTTTTAAATTTTCAAATCACCTTATGCATATAACGCTTTTGCACAAAAAAAAACAATATGTTGTGCCTTTGAGATGAAAGAAACATTATAGGCTGTTCAATATTTTACGGTAGAGTAATTTTGCTCAACTTTTTACGACTAATTTCCGCCCGCGGCTGCGCTTGCTTAGACTATAAGTTTTGTCCGGCTTTTTAAATCATGAATGTGTATGTACTATGTATTTAGTATAAGTGGATAGAGTTACCGAAATAAAGTCAGAATTCAATAAACCATATTTCATTGTATATCACGGTAGTATTTGTACTGTCTTTTGCTAATACAACCAGGTCGCTTTTGTAACTACCCACACAGAATTAACCTGATCATAAAAATAGTTATGTCACATATACATTCCTCTCTCATAGTATAAGAAACTTATTGAGTTTTGAAAAACGCTAAAACATGTGTTAAATTAACTGTATTAAAAAGTACAAAAACAAATCTTAGATAAATTTAACCCGAATATGCATCTTTATTATTTCCTATCCAAAATTTATCTTCCCATTTCACATTTTTACTTGTTGAATTTATCACTAATTTAGAATTCCTTTATAAACTACGTACTCAACGTTCTTCCCTAATTTCAGACACATAAAACTTATTATCTATTTAGATATATTATGATATATTTCATTATTATTAAATACTTTGCGCTGGACAATAATGAGTCAGGCAATACATTTGTTTCTAGTATTGTTTTTTAAATGTTGAGCATAATACCTGTTTATCTTTCTTATTAGATAAATAATAAACATTGATAACACATTTTAGATTATGCTCTTTACTGAAAAATTCCCGCCCACTATGAGTCATGCTAAAGCTTACATTCTAGTTCACTACAAACAATACTAAGGTTATTAAAATGCAACATAATATCACAATTTTTGACTAACGCTACAATCATATTGCGAATTGCAAATGGCTTGAATGCTTGCTATATTTGTTTTGACTGAATCAAAAATCTAATTAAAAAACATTGCAAGTAATGAATATAACCTTTATGAAATTTACAAAATGACTTAGAAATAAATGATAAAACGCTATTATTATACATTCCCTGCTTATATTTAGCTGTTAAATAAGAATCGTGCGATCGTTTTAGGTGTTCTAAGAATTGGGTCAGACGTATTTGAACAGTTTTAACGGTTAAAACCCAAAGTATATTTTTCTCGATAATTTACAACTCCGTAAACTCTTAAACTGATACGCAATCTTATCAAGTTATCATGCATCGACACATATGACAGGATGAAATAATCGAATTTACCAATTTTTTTTATTGATAGTGTTTGGAATGAACCTGTTTTTTCTTAGTGCCTTTGCCTATACTAAATATAAAACATTTCGACTCTCATGGGTTACATTTATTACTAACGCTGCTTCCATTGCTAGAACTAAATCGGTGTTATTACAAAAAAGTTAAATACAAATTGAATATTTGCTTTAAAAAGGTTACGTTCTAAATACACCGCACTCGCTGAATGTTCGCTATCTGTCTCTTGTGTCTCGCTTTGGTTAGACTTGCGAAAAAAGGATAACGCACTTGCGAAAAAAGGATAACGCGAACTTGCCTCGGGCGAGTGCGGTGCATTTACTACGAAACCTATTTAAAGCGAGTATTTAATTCGCATTTAATTTTCTTATAATAACATCGTTTCACTCTCATGGGTTAAATTTATGACTAGCTAACGCTGCTTCCATTAATACTACTAAATGCGTTTATTTATTAACCCGTTAATACACAATTTTGTTAAAAGTAATATTTCATATAGGCTTGAAACAATTATTTATAAATATCATATAAATCTTGCAATATAATTACAGATCCCCGTAGATTTACTATCTAAATAAGTATTAATATGTCGTTTAAGAAATTGTGTTTAATAAGGTACTCTAATTATTACTAGTTTATTTTCATTGACATATACGATTCAATTAATCATATCAAATTAAATTAAAACATTTATCATTTGAAATTCAAACCAAGTTACGTAAAGAAACTAGGTATTGCGCGATTTTTCACTCGTGATAATCTAAATTTGACCTATCCATTTGGAATAACAACACATATTCGCGTTTATAATAAGGATATGTTGGAATATATTGTCGTTGTTGTCCATTTAAGGTAAGGCATTAATATCAGCATAGCCGTTTTGTTAGTTCATATTTTTATAGAAATTATTTCTTAAAACATACGTTATTAATATAATTTTAGAATTTCAGTGTATTTCTTTCTACAAATCAATGATTCAATTTAAAACTGAGCCAAATCCAATATTAAACGCTCTAATGAGATTTTTACATTTTTAAAGAATTTTAATCTTTATTCACTGTCAACGAAGTCCAAATTATGTCGTTCATTAGGTTTTTTAAATTTCATTTTATTATATTCTTACTTTAGATGTTTAAAATATGAAGATCTATAAGAAAAACTTTAAATCATATGAACGAGTTTTGGCGGGATTTTAGTCCGTCGTGTAGTGGATTTTCTTTTTTATTCATAATCTTGTGTAATTTGACTCTATATTTTGTAAATTTTGTGTTGTTTTACGTAATATAGTTAGTTTATTGTGCATAAGTGAAGTGAATGGAAAATAATATCACGGAGCATGAAATTCTGAAATGCCACAAAAACTCCCAGGATAGTTCTAACAAGGGAGCCACCATCTTGTTTAAATATTGAAATATTCAAACGACGCTTGTAATATTATTAACTACACGACAATGGCAGTAATAATCTGAAAGATTGGTTGGCAAAAATAAAGTTTAAAAAATATGGAGCCGTCACGGGACGCCTTGTAGTTGTGAAACGTCAAAATTATTTTGTATGAGTTATATGTATGAAAGAACAAATTACGACAGGAATCAGCTATGGCATAATGAAAAGCATTACAAAATTTGTTCCATAAAATAGTGACTGTTTATTTATTTTATTCATATATATTCATTTTTATGAAATACAAAATTCAATTTGGTGTTTTTGGCGGCACTTATCAAAGGGCGCTAGGTCCTCGGGGCGTGTCGGGTAATACTAGTAGAACGAGTGACCGACAAAACAGTTTGAATCTTATGTTGATATAGATAGCGTTGCAAATGTTTTTGAGTATTTCGTTTATAGTGTAAAGCTCGTGTTTATCGTCGCCACGCCAACAATATGGTTTACCCTCTGCCTTTAAATGTTTGACATCAAAAATCATATCATATGAACGTTTAAAATTGGATTTAGCTCGTCTTGAAATGTAACGACTTATGTATAAATAGGTTTACTTGAATCAAAATTTAATTTTATAATATCTCCTACAGAATGGTAGACGTCGGGGGCCAAAGATCCGAGAGAAGGAAGTGGATTCATTGTTTCGAAAACGTCACATCTATCATATTCTTAGTAGCTCTTAGTGAATATGATCAAATTTTATTCGAATCTGAAAATGAGGTACGACATACATGTGTATAATTAAATTAATAAAATTATATACTGACAATTAAGTCAGAAATTATTATGTGTATAATATATTCTTGGTTTTTTGGATATGGCTCAAACGATCTGGATGAATTGTTGTATAATATTTCTTTTCTAGTTTATCTATATACCTTTTTTTGCGAGTCGATACAAAGATATGATCATCCAGATATGGATAATTAAGCGGAACAATACCTATTCTTTTATTAATACATATATATTTGATAACTATTAAAGAAAAGTTACATTTTTCGCAGGTTTTCAACTTATGAAAATACATTATCTGAACCAGAAAAAATGTAGTGTTACAATAATCGCTCAAAAATTGTTATAAATCAATCAAATGTATTCAGTTTCATGTCGAATTTATTGTTCTTTTTTTTCCAAAATTTGCGAAACTTATCAATCAGTTAAAATTGTAAAACTATTGACGTACAGTGAATGAAAACATATGCAGTTTAAGTGAAAAATATAAACTTAATACATTGATTTGTCTGCTTAGAATAAACAAATAACTATTCAATTGGAATTGTTATGGGTTTTCCCGATGATTAAGCTTGAATATTCCAAGATGTTTGAGTTTAATAGAATAACGAGAAGTAGATCATTTATAGACTAATATTGTGGACATAAATAATATTAATTTAATGGTCCAACTTCTTATAACGTTTTCATGCAACTTGTTAATGCTTCCACTATAGAAATCCTTATTACGAGAAATAACAATCCCTCTAAAAATGTTTTTAGAGGATATGTGTATAAAAAGAGCGAAGTTAAAACAATCGATTACTTTATTATTCTCTTTTTCTCCTACTCATCTTTTTTTTTTATTGTTTAATAGCTGTTGACGATGACTTTTAGTGTTACCTATAAAAAATTTTGGAAACGGCTTTTTTTGTTACTATCGACGAGTTTATGTATAAATTTTCTATTCGTTCATACATCATGATCCTTAAGTCTACTGATCTGCAATACCTGTCCACTCTTTGACAAAGATACATCAGTAATGTTGAAACTTAAAAATACAAAGTTATCGTCGAAATTAAACCACTCCATAATCACTAGTTATCATAATAACACAAAGAATATTGCCAATTACTTTATGAGTTAACCCGGGACTCTCTAAAAACAAAAAAAAATTAAGTTCTATACAAACGAAAATAGATCTCATGACGCACAGGTCAACAGACTGTTAGCAGTATAAGCTTAAAAAGAATATAAAATCATATATGCGAAATGTATTTTTAATTTTTAAAGTTTTTTTTCCTTGGTACGAATGGTTTTTTATTAAACCATGAAATTTACAATTTCAGCTGTCGTAAAGTTACAAAAAAGGTGTATGTGTGTGTACTTGTGTGTATATAACGTGAGTTATACTTCTTTGGCGTAACAAGATAAAAATATTTTCAAAAAATGTCTCTTTCACCTTATTCTACGTTTGTAGAAAAAACGACACTAACGATAGAAAAAATATAAAGAAACAGAATGTTGACTATAGCTAACTTCAGGGTGTCGGTTTTTCGTGACGTGGCGTGAAGTTTTTCCCTAACGCGCCAAGAGAAGTATAACTTCAAAAATTATGATTACCTTGTAATTGGCACATCTTTGTAGATATCAAAATTGATTGTGTATTGAATGTGCTATAAAGTATCAAATAAATACATAAAAGTATGATCCGCTATTTTCAGAATAGTGTTTAAAAAAAACAGCCGAGTGGTTAATTAAATAAAACTGTTTATTCCAGAACCGAATGGAAGAGTCAAAGGCATTATTCAAGACCATCATCACGTATCCGTGGTTCCAGCACTCGTCGGTGATTTTGTTCCTGAACAAGAAGGATTTACTCGAAGAGAAGATCATGTATTCCCATCTCGTCGATTACTTCCCAGAATACGACGGTGTGTATAACTTTAATTTTGTCATAAAGTGTATTTTATTTGTGTCAATATGTAATTTATTTATATCTAGTGTATTTACTATGTCCTCTGAGATTGTCATTTTAACCCTAAAAGGTTAAAAAAATTCTAGTTCGCGAAAAAAATGTATAAGTTGTTAATAGTGATCAGAAGATAAGGATTTTTTTTTAATATAAACAGACACTGTAGTTCATCGTACCGTATGTGGAACATACATAAAAATATGATTTACTAATACGTTTACTATTATAATATAAAGAAGAACAACTTACCTCTGTAAAATATACACTTCGTTGTAACAGTTTTTTTTTTTTTTTTCAAGTCAAAACTGTTCAATAACTGTTATTTTTTTAATTTTTGAATTCAGGCAAATGACTTAACGTATCACTTTCATAGAAATCTCACACTGAGTGCAATATAATAGTGCAATATTTTTCGAAATGACTACGTTAAGACCTTGCTGGGTCAATAGCGTAGTCATTTCGAAAAAAAAAAAAGTGCAATATAATAGAAACACGAACGACATCTTTAGCTTTGATTCGTATTACTACATTGCTAAGCGTCTGAGCTTATATCAAGCTGTGAAATTATGTCGCTGCTAATAGATTTACAGCTGTAGGAATGATTAAAGTCGGTGTTCCACATATGGAACTGGGTGCCTTGTAGGGTTAAAATTTTATATCTGTATATTAAATCGTGCGTCAAGTCAAAAGTATAAAAGTCCCCTTGTTATAGTTAAATATATTCGAATAAAAATTCGAAGCATAATAAATAGTTTAGTTAAATAATAATAATAATTACTCACATTGACAACATTTTTTAACGTGAGTAATAAAGAAATGAAAGCAGAAAAGAGTCTTTGGAATAAAAATATCAGAGTATTATACAATTTTTGAAATTAATCTCTTTGTACGTACTGAAAATAATATTTCAAAATCTTTTTATTTATTATTAGTTTTTATTACAATGTTTTGCAAAATTACGTTTATGGCGCAGAAAGGACGGAAAATTAATATCTCATAAGATAAAGACAGAGAGAAACTGTGGTATGTTAATAGGACAAATATACGCGTACGCTATATATCAGACAACAAAATGGTGGTATTCGAATAATCGAATGTGCCTATTAATTGTTCACGAATGGAATTAAAAATGTCGATATAAAAGTCAAATTGAATGTTCTAACAATTAGAAAAATACTACCTATTTTAGTTTTAATCTGAATTATTCGAATGATCTGAATTGTTCGAATGTTTTTCAAATTATCATTACAAATTAGTTAAAACTATGTGAGTAAAAAAATGGAAAATCGAATTGAATATCATTGTTCGATTTATTCGACAATTATTCACATACGCTTATATAAACATAGTATAAAAAAACAGTATGTGTCCTAAATACTCATGATAGGAGTGGGACTCGTGTATTATGGGAAAACTTTTTAAATAAAAAAAATGCAACAAAAAGCCAACGTATTCGAGGTGTTCCCAGGCGCTCACACTTCCAAGTACTGTTATTGCCTAACTTCAGTGATCGGACAAGTACCGGTGTTTCCAACACTCTATCCAATACAGTATTTAAACCCACCACTATTCGTCAGAGAAAAAGATTGCGAATCAAAATTTTAATGTTTCACTTCATAAATACTAATGTTGATAAAAGTTTCATTTTTTATTATGTATAATAAGTCGCACCATTTATTCTGAATTATTTATAAAGAGTTACATAGAATAAAGTGATTTAATCAATAGGTCCAAAACTCGATCCGATACCAGCGAGAGAATTCATTCTCCAGAAGTATCTAAAGGAGAATCCGGATCCGGACAGGTCATGTTATTCGCATTTTACAACGGCAACAGGTTGAACAGACATGGTTTTTTTTAAATACAACATGTGAACGTTTAAAAAGCTAGACTGTAGATTTTAAGTCACTGTAATTATCATGCTAGAGTATTAAGTGATCTTCATTGAATATTGTAGTGAATTCACATCTATTGTCAAATGTAACTGCACTTCTACAGCTATTTTTTTTACTTTTGGTTTTTATTAAAGAAAATATTTGAAAAATCATACGATAATACGAAAAAGTGAAAATTTGAGTTATAAAATCTTCATATTCTAATTGGAAACTGAATATAATAGGGAGATCTTTAAAAATGCTGACAGATTAACGATCAATTGTTCAGTTTTCATCTTTTTGGTGTTATTTTCTTCGTTAGTACATAGGTGCGATGCCGGGGCGGACAGTTAGTATAGAATGAATATGCTCTTGAATCGTAAAAAATACTTTGTAATGGAGTAATATAGAGGATTCTAATTATAGTCTTCTTTCATAAAACTTCCTTTGTACCATCTTTGAAAGCGATCCCTTGATTTTAATTTAATTTATTTACGCTTCTACTATCGGTAGTCCTGTGAAGCTGTTAAGACCTTTTTTTCTTCATAGGGAAATCTCAACAGATATCTATCCCGCCGGGCAGCAGAGGATCGATATGCCCGAGCAGTAGTAGTAGTAGTACGTAATATCGGTAGTCCGGTGAAGTGGTTAAGATCTTGGTAGGCCAATAGCGTAGTCAGTTCGAAAAAGCTTCTACTATCGGATGGTTTAATGGAGCATTATCAGTATTATATTGCTACTTTTCTAGAATGATAGATATTAATGTCAAACATATGTGAATTATAAAAGATATCTAAAATCTTCGAAATTTATCCGATTTAGTATAGATGTAAACGCAGTTCAAATATTATATTATTATTTTACTTTGAACATCATTCTTTAAGGAATTTATGTTCTAACATATGTATAGTTAATTTATGTTACGAATACAGCGTAATATACTTTTTGTGTATTTAATAAAGACCGAAATGAATAAAGCACGAAAATTATAATAGAAAGTCAATAAAAAAATATGATACTACAGCATCGTTGGAACGATCTTGGGGAATTAAAGATGAATAATTTCTTCTGTACGTACGTGTGTATGTCACTGAACTCCTTCTAAACGGCTGGATCCTACAATAGATCCGACTACTGAACGTTTAGTGTTTGAAATTCGACTAAAATTCATTAATTTATCATGTTTCAATGCTAAGGATATGAAACGAGTGTTTTCTAAAATATTTTATAGAAAACACTAATGCTCATTAATGTCTACTAAATGAAAAAAAAAATTAAATAGATTCTTTTAGCAAACAGAAATAAAGTTTACGTAACTAGTCTATTTAGTATGTCGTACGTATATAGATACTATGATCTAATCATTTACGTCGGAGAAATTAACAAGCAAATAGACAATTATTATTACATATATTTTAATCGCCATAATTGGCATAATCAATACATAATTTCAATTTTTATTAATTTAATTCATTATATTTGGATGTTTTTCTACTTTTCAATGAAGATCATTTATATAATAATATGTATTAAGTAAGTAGTAGAGATGTGTACGTAGAAATGCTAGATTTGTGAGTTTGTACGCAACAACAGGTCCGCAACGGGACGCAAATGCGGCGCGCGAGTTCATCCTACGGATGTTTGTCGATCTCAATCCGGATGCTGAGAAAATCATCTACTCTCACTTTACCTGTGCGACAGGTAAGCTTAATATCTAATTTTTTTATATTTATATTTTTTTGTATTTCAAAAATAATCTGAAAAGATTGCACATACGTTAAGCATCGTTTGAAATGTATTCTTTTTAGGTATCAATTCTTTATATATATTAAGTGATAGGCGTCTACCGTTGTGCGACTATCAAGCAAAAACTACTGAATAGATTTCTACCCGTTTTTTTATTTTTAAGTTTTGTACATATTCTCCTTACATAAAAAGGATATTAAGACATGTTTTTTTAGAAACACTACGCGTTCAGCGGTGTGTATTTTCTAGCTCTGGAGAAATTGTGCAAACGGTATGTTTCGCATGCACATGACAACACAGACGAAGTATAAGCATAACAAGCATTTATATTTAACTAAAAATACGTCATAACTGCTATGATATGACAACATGCAAAAGCGAAGCCTAAGAAAACAAATATAATATATTGTGGTCAAACTCAAGGCTATTTTGAGAGGTAGAAATATTTTGGCCATAATTTAATTTTGTTTCGGGAACTTAGATATGCTTGTAACAAAACAGCGATTAAGACTGAATAAGAGCAGAGAGAAAGAAATAAAAACGCGGAAGTCACTTTGTCGATTACTACTGATATAAATAATCTTCGTCTGCTTTAGATAATCTTTGTCCAATGTCTATGCCGTAACAATTGACACGGTAGTAAAAACATGACGTTGAAAAAGAAAACGACCTTGATGCTTTTTCTCGTCTTTATGAAAAATATAAACAATTAAATTTTATGTTTTATGTACCTACTGAATAAATTTAATGGAAATAAAAAACAAATCCACCCTTTCGATTACTACAGCAGATTTAAAATCCGATAAAAGATTATTTATAGTTATAGTAAAATCAATATTTAATAACCAACGGAAGAAAATTGTTTAGATTGTTCTTAAACAATCTGTACACAAAATTACTGCACCAAGTCTTTTTTATTTGAACTTTATTCGGATAGTTTATTGTTTGTGTGCGCAATTCTATTGAAGATATGTTATTCGAATTATAAAAAATTCTGTGGAATTTAAGATTATACAGTACATTAACTTTGGACGAACTCGATTTATTCTCATAGAAACATTTACCAAATTAATTTTATTTTAAGATTATTTCAAGCTGTTTTCACCTGTTTTAAACGTATCGACATGATTTTAACGTTGAGGTAAGGTGATATTATCTACTTTGATTTAATTAGTGTGCCTGCTAATTTTTTTCTATTTAAGATAGAAATTTATTATTTTATTGCATATAAATTAGTAGTGGCCTTTATAATATGTTCCTCCTACTTCCTTGTTCCTAAGTTCGAAAGTTTTATTTCACTATATTTAGTGTGATCATTTCGCTAATAAATACTTAAAATTATAGTATAAGTATTCATAGATTGTTTTAACACAAGAATCTGCTTTGGATTTACTCAGCTTATATATAAAAAACTAGACATTCATTTCAATAATGCTACTAGTCCCATACCTGCGTAACGAAGCCTTAGGTACTTGTTGCGGTAAATCTAGCTTCAAAATTAATTCAGTTATCTGAAGGCGCAGAATTACAAATAACAATGTACACCTTTGACATTTCAATAACAATTCGAAATTAACGTATCCGACTTCTCTTGATGTTTGTAAAAACTGCGGGCTCAGTTATCGTACTGCGTCTACAGTCACGTAAACTGTTAGTTCATAACACAGTACGATAATGTCTTTAATTTTAGGGGCGTGCGAATAATGCTCGAATCTAATCGAAATAAGGAAGAATGATTAAATTAGTGGTTATTAGAAAGAATACAACATTTCCCAATCATTATTTTTATGCATCACAATGTAGAATAAATTATATTATAAGATAGATAGTGAACTTTCTTATTTATTATAAATTTTCAAACTAATGCCATTAAAATTATTTTGAGTGGCAGACGAATTTATTGAATTAATTTTGTATATTAATAATTATTTGATATTTGATAAATATCTAATAAATTAAAATACTTTGATTTATTCCCATAATTTAAATTACTTAAATAACCCGAATAGTAAAAATTATTCGAATTACAAATCAAATTATTCGACTCGATTCGCTATCGAATAATCCGTTAACTCGAATATACGCACACCCCTACTAAATTTCTTACGACCATAGACAAAATTTCGATGCTATACCCGCAGATATGGGATTACTTTAATGAGAATGATTAATTATGACGCGTGTGCTGAAAACACGATAATTGCCTATGTCCTAGTGAGACGCAACAACCATACACCGGGTGTGTATAGTAGCACGCCTCAGCGTTTTGAGTTCCGGGATCAGCCGGTTTATAACCAGTAATCGGGTGGGGTGGTAGATATTTCTTCCCATTGGTTTACTATCACCATGCAGAGGGCGGTAAACCCATCATCCAGGCCGGTATGAAAGCGACAAATACCGATGGATTCTAGATGTTGATATACAGAGCAGTCACAATCGTGTTCGGATAAAAAAAAAATCAAAACAAAATATAATCGTGTTCACTATTTTTTATCTAACATTAATTGTTAATAATGTTGTAAATAGCGTTTCCATTTGTAAGCTTTGTTTTTATGTGATTTATTTTATCTAGTTTATTATAATTAATTTATGTAGTTTGGTTGAGTTCAATGCCAAAAAAACATAGACGTATGCATTTACTTGCAAAAGATCCCCTGTTCTCCCTCTTCCTACTCTTCAGAACATTTCGCTCGCAATGTGAAACAGTGTCAATATCTTAAGCATAAATATTCGCAGCGACCTCATTCCCAGGCATTTCTACTGCATTTCATAGACCCAAAATACTAAACTGTGTGTGACTGTATCTCATTTACACGGCGCAAGTTCTGACCTTGCGTGGAACACTATTAGTATCTCTGGGATCGTTCCACGAAGTACAGTCCTTGGTAATCATCTAGACGGCTTTGTATATAGATTTAGAACACAAATTTAGATTTAATTACTATTATATCACGTGTATAATCTCGAGACAAACATAAATAATGACAATTTTAGATTTTTATACTAATATTTTAACTTTGTAAATGCAATCAACTCTCGGTCATAATGCGCAAACTAAAACTTAAGGTTATAATAATTAGAACGGTCAAAGATATTCGACACGGATGCCCTGGACACGTTAAAGAGATGAGCTATCTGCATTGTTAATGATGCAGACATTACAAAGTTAAATCGAGCCGCTTCAGTTCTTAAACGTATTTACCGTGGCGAGTGTTCTGAAGAGCTATTCAAGTCAATCCCTTTCTCTCCTTTCCATAACTAACCCACACGCCTTGGGTATCACAGCCACAGTTATACGGCAGATTTTATCTAGTTTGCAAAGTCTTAGCTTTGTAGTATCTTGAAGCTGTGGAACAATCTTCCGCACAGTATATCCCTCCTCCTATGACATGGGATCCTTTAAACTAACGTGAAGAAACGTTTACGCAGGCCGGCATGACAGCGTCCGCTAGCGATGGATAGTGCCTCTGGGTGGTCGCCATTATTTTTGGACTTTACTGTAATATAAGAGACAGTGTGGAAACGACCTACAAACGCTCGTAGCAGCACACTCACGCAAACATATACATCGATGAGACCCCTAAGCGGTTTTCGCGGTGTTGTCCATAGATTACTTTTTAAAATCTCTCGTCGATGCGCATGTTTGTGTGTGTGCCGTCTTCGAGCGTTTGTAGGTAGTTTCCGTACTGTCTCTTATATTTATGATGTGGTACTGTGGTTGCCCTCAGACACGGAGCAATTATTTTACCCTAGCACAATAAAAACAAAAAGAAAGAAATGTGCTCATTGCCTAGGTCAGTGCTTCCCAACGTGAGGCCCACGCCACACAGGGGGCAATTTGATTCATAAAAGGGTAATTTAGAAATGGAATAGACACGACTTTAACTTTAATTATTAGGTAGAATTTCGTTTGACGTTACTAAAATATTAACTGTGTAATTAGAGTCAAGTTTTTCATTATATGTTTTGAAATTTTACTTATGACGTTATGATAACAAGTTCATAGTGATTTCTTCCTAAAACTTATCATTTATATTTCCTAAGAGAACAAAACAATTTTAAAAGGTTTCAATAGGATAAAAATTATGTATGGGGAGGCATACAAATTTTAGAAATGTTAAGGTGGGTCATGGCCTGAAAAAGGTTGGGTAACACTGGTCTAGGTAATTTATATGAAAATGGATGTCATTGTAGTCATTAATGCTTTTCGTTTGTGTTATTTCCTTTTACTTTTATGTATTTGTTGTTTTAATTTTGCATGCTGCAATGGATATATCTATACAGATACTGAAAACATAAAACTTGTGTTCTGCGCAGTAAAGGATACGATCATGCAGTCGGCTCTCAAAGAGTTCAACTTGGCGTAATTACTGTATCTCTATGTTACTATGTATTTAATATTAATTATTTGACATTAAAATTTATTTTCTTAAATTATTTATCTATAATTTATTTTGTCACAATAGTTTTTTTCCCTTGTAATAAATGGAGATACACGAATACGAAATGTAGGTAATATATACGTATATATATTTACTTAATGAAACTAAAGTCACAAAAATCGTGAATTCAGTTAAAGCTCGTCTTAGATATGGATCGAAGTAGAGTAATTGCAAATTGAAAACTTGTATCCTAAATGTTAGTTTTAACATGGGCCATAGGAATATAACAATAGGTAAACTGCCCTGCAAATGTATCTAAATGACGCTTGGATACTATACTTGGATATAGATACTAATTATGTACTAAAATCCTAAAAATTGCAGGTCTCCGACTTGTTGGTTATCGAAAAAAAAAGAAGTAGAAAACCACCCATGAAACCAATTTATGTACATTTTTAATATATTGTGAGAGTTTCCAGTGTCTCTCAAAAAATAAACCAAGAACTGTAACTTCATGATGGCGAGAAAAAAAATAACTACGATAAAAATCTCTCACACAAACGAAACTATATTTTTTTAAGATTTGCGTGAAGTGTGTACTTCATGATAAAAATAATTAGAAACAATTTTTACACTACAATAATGAACTTTTATGAAAAGTAGTGAGTATTTTATACAAATCTTTTCACTAGTCTTACCACTTTATACGAGCGATATCGTATTTATCTACGATTAGCCTCTGCCCGCGACTTCGTCTGCGTGGTAATAGTTACTTTTGGCTAACGCTAACACGCAACGGAAGTTCTCAAGAGGAAAAAAATCCCCATTTTGAAACATTTGAAAGAAATTTTTTAATCGGACCAGTAGTTCCTGAGTTTACCCCCTTAAAATTGTACAAACTCAAAACGCCACAAACTTTGCTTCTTTAAAATATTACTATAGATAATTTATATATTTATTATATATATGTGTATATATATATATATATATATATATATAATTATTTTGTAGTTATAACCAGGCCTATTCTTGTCACTTCGTTTTTAGGACACGTTGAGTTTCAAAAGTTGTAATTATATAGTTTTTGTATCTCATAAAATTCAAAAGTATATACATTGTTATTTTGGGTACTTGTGGCATATAATAGTAAGATACTGTTCTAAAATTTTCAGAACGAAATCTAATCTATGTAATTTTCCCGATATTTTTGAATTTCCCTTTAAGGGCACCGCGAGCCTCCACAAAAAGCTCTGATTATGACAATACTTATTCAATAAAATCATTCAAACATACCATATATTGAGAAAGGCAAGGACAAAGATTAATCTGGTATACATAATCAAAATAAAATTATCTCAAGGCTTATTTATAGAACTTGTCGACCTAGGATTATGACTATTTGACGCGGAAGTTTTTATAGAAGATAATTATTTTTTTAAATCTATGAACCCATAATCACACATCAATCCATGATTGCCACTTCTTTTTAATTAAAAGTTTATTTAATGTCCGAGATCGATACACAAAGGCGTTGGGCCTTTGCTATGAAAATTAATGTAACTATGTACTTTCGTGCAGTTTTTTTATGTTACTTTTATTATAACTCGCTACTAGAATATTTTATTATTAATTTTAAGTCCATAAATAAATAAAGTACCAACTTAAGAATCCCAAAATTAGGAGAAAATCTCAAAATGTGGGAAATGCTAAAATAGGTGCTTATTTTCAATAAAAAGTTATTGTGCTAAATTTCAAATCGATAGGTTAAGATTTTTTTTTCTCCATTAAAATGTTCTCTACCCCTATTTATCTCCTTAGGGGTTATATTTCAAAAAGTTTGGCTAGGAGTACAAATAGTACGAAATTAGCCTCTACACCACAAGAATACTACCGTCTAAACCTCATGTTTCTAGGTTCAGTCGTTTTAGCTTTGCGTTGAGAGTCAGTCATTCAAGTTTTTTATATATAGGTAACTTAACTTTTATTATAAAATATAATAATAGTAATATATAATAAAGAATGTGCACGGAATCTCAGACACAGCTAGTAAAATTTGAGTCTTCAATCACAACTGAAATAATTGATTATTAAATGATTTAATATTGCAGCACACCTCAGATTTTTCATTAAATATCTTTCAGAGAATTGATAAAGAGTAGTAAACATTTGTGGCAACGTATAAGGAACATACAATGTTTCCATAAAGTACTAACGCCGGATCAGTAAACCGATTCATAATTCTAGAAATGTATCTGATCATTTCCATATCTACTAGTATATCATAAGGTTGTTTTACCCGATAGTATTTGACTTATATTCTATGAAACGAAACATCTATAAAAATATCTGTTAATATGACGGTACATGATAAGCTCTTAGTATATTTGAATGGTTTGTTGCGTACTGAATACGTAATATTATTTAAATAGTGGGCGCCCAGTGGTCGACATTCGACCATAGTTAATTGATTTTTTAAAGTTTGAACTTTATTAGGGTTCTTTTGTCAATAATTGTCAATTGATACTTCTATAATCAAAGGTTTTCATCATGGCTACTCAGTTATTTGCCATTTGCCATGATCTTTATTATATAGTCATAAAAAAAATCTACGTGTAAATGAAAATGAAAATTATAAATTGGAAACAAAAACCACGAGGTAAAGCTCGAATTTTAACTAAACATAACTTTACGAAAATAAAGAAATTTATCGCAAACCCATGACACGATTTTCAATTTTATACGACACCATGAGGTGGTATTTCTGCGCGATAATGAATTAAATGTAGTCTGTTCATTGTGAGAAATAGTGATATGGCCAATATCATCGTTTGGAAAAGTAATGGATCCACAATACAATCAAATGGTGAGTCCAAGACAAAGACGTTTTTAATATTACCAGTAGCTTTTGAAAATAAATTCTTTTTTGTTGGTATATGAGGTTGAATTGCAACATTGTAACCGCGGAGGTTTAAGTCATGGATTACTTTTATGAACAAAATTCTTATTTTGATTATACAAAGTATTATTTGGCTCAGTTTTTTATTAATTCATCATTTGAAGTGAGTTCACCATAAAAAATTATAAACATTACGATACTATTATTGTAATAATCGTAACTATTTATATAACTATATATATTTATATTTTATAATATCATTGTTGAATACAGGATGAAAAATGGTAATTAGAACGTAAGAGTTAAAAAATACATATAGTCGAGCATAGCAACCTCCTTCACAACCTTTTTTGAAATTCGTAATTATTGACGGCTATCAAAATATCTTTTTTATGTACATGTGTGTATATGTTGTGTAAAATTCGAGTAGTAGTGTGAGTAGTTCATATTTTAATTAATTTAATGTACTTCTAAAGCATTTTACATAAAATAAACAGCTTTCTGCACTTCTCCGCCATATAAACTTTAACTATGACAAATTTCAAGTTCACCCGTTGACGGGAAATAGGTTAAAAAGGGATACAAAAAATTTGCTTCACGTATTAATATATAGATACCTTTAAACCAGCAATTCTTGTATATTATTATATATTAAGGATCTCGGAAACTGCTTCAGTGATTTCCGTTAAACTTAGTATGTAAGTGGTTTCGAGGACGATAAATCGATCTAGCTAATTTTCATATATAGAAAACTTTTTGTATCTGAGTTTTCAGGCAATGAAAAAAAAAAAAAACAAAAATAGCTCAGATGGAAATCGGCCGCTTCAAAAATCCTTCTAACCCCAGTTCGAGTCTGAGTGACAGCAAAAGAGATATCTTTTTTAATTTTTTTTTATAGAAAATGCTAATTTTGTGAGACAAACCTAGCAGTTTATTTTAATTTAAAATGTTTTTAAATAACCGATCTAGGCTCGGTCTTCCAGGTTACTATAAGCAACTAAACTAGCTGACCCATGCTCACTTTGTTGGGCGGTAAACATTTATAAAAAACTACTTTTTGTAACCTAAATATAAAAGTTACACATATGCTGTCGCTGGCTTTTTTGTAGGAATTATCAAGCTCTACGACTTTTCTCTAGAACTCAATCATATATCTCTCATCATTAGGCATCGTGCGTAAGAAACGTTTTCGTTCGACCGTTTTTTTTCGGACTTATATTGCAAATTCATCTATTACAAAAAGTTGTCATTTTTAGCTTAATATATAGCATATGCATATAGCTCTCACAAATTTAAAAAATCACTTACGCTTTCTAATGGTGAAAGAATTTTCAAAATCGATGTAGTTCATGAGATAGCCCCTACAACCACACAAACTTTACCTCTTTATAATATTACAATTACAATATATATCACTATATATATAGATAGGATTTATCTAACATTTTTGATATATATGAGAAGCTTATTTACATTAGGCACAATTAGGAAAAAAATAGTATAATTAAATATCCGTGTACTTCTCTGCCACGATTGTAAGTAATGCCAATAATAGATTTAATGTAAACGCGTGCAGTAATTTTGTTGTTGTGTTTATGTTCTGAAATGTAATTAAATATATAATTAACGTTCAATTAATTTATTACAGACACTGAAAACATCCGGTTCGTGTTTGCCGCAGTAAAAGATACAATCCTACAGTCCAACCTAAAAGAGTACAACCTCGTCTAAGAGATATCAACTTGGTCCCTGACACAAATCTGTGATTGTGTATAACACATAATTGAAACATCATTACTTCACGGCAGAATGTGTATGTAAACTAACGAACTGAGATCGGATGGACAAACTTATTTCATTTTAAAATGTTTAATGAGAACGTAAGTAGGATTAAGTCATTTAACCCAAGAACTACTACTAGCATCAAACGCGGACAATATTCGTTCTCGATCCGGACGGATGGAAATCGCTTCACGGCGACAGGTTTTTTTGAAATGTTTTTTTTTTTTTACTTTATTGATGAAGTTATTCACAATTTATGTATGGTGTCTGTATCAGTGAATATTAAATTGTGCATTTTAAAAGTAATGGCGGGCCTCGGAATAGCCATGCTGCTTTTTTAGTCATTGTTTTAGGATATATATATATATCTATATTTTGTAAAGTTTGTTGCCATAATATCTTTCTACATTATATTATACATTTAATTATGTCCAAGTGGATGGATTTGAACAAACTAGTCCAATGAACTTACGTGTTTTTTAACTACGTCATCCTTGTGGGTCGAGACGGGACTTGATATAACTGATCTATCGATCGCGATGCTTCCGTGTTACTATTATGTAGGTACGTATTTATTTAAGTTGTGGTCATATTGTCTCGAGAGGTGACGGCCGGCCCAGCGATACACCACAAGATATATGATGTACAGAAAGTCGACTTCACGTTACGAGCGATAATATCGCATGCACACGTAACCGCGTACTTATCGTACAAGCGTCTAAAGCCGAGTCGAACGGACACGCTCACTCGATATACACGTCATTGTTCCGTATTGTAACAACGTTTCGAATTCTTAATTAATAAACGACTTAATCGAATACGTGCAATGATATTATAACTAAAAATACTAAAAAAACTACGTCATAAGCGCATTTATAGCACACCTAGTTCAAACTTGGCTACCTAGCAAACGTGATTCAGTATCGTGTCAGCGTTAATGGAAACATGACAATGCCCATCAATCCGCCCGTATCTAAGCAAATTATATCTATTTCTTTTACACTACCGATATTAAGAATATGCCATCTTACTTCCACATTGTATGTAAATTAGTGGCGTTACAATATTACGTTACGTATGTGTGCGTTATCGTGCCATTTGTTTTGTCAAAATATCATGTAGGTAACGTATCTACACCTTTTTGCTTATAATATCATTGAATACGTGTCTATGTTTCAATAATACATCGAATAGAAATTAATACACATTTTTAACCAACCTTCTTAATATATCTCAGTACCTAATTTAGAAATCCTTATTTATTAAATTGTTAGAAATAAATGTGTTTAAAGAATAAATACTGAATGTTTTAATTGAACTTTTCAAACCGAAATTTGCTGTAGTCAGTCGTGAGTGAGTTAATAGAAAGAATGTAAACTGGAATCGTCTTTCTGTACTTAATCTGTTTTGTGGTTCGAATGAGGCGAGATGAGAGGCAGTCTCAACACTCGTACATACCGACGTATCTCTCATAATATGTATAGTTGATATCAACGACTATCTCTCTACCGCTATTCAAATACAAATATACAATTTATATGATTAACGTTTGTTCTGTTAATTTTGGAAAATTTTAAAGTCATTATTGTATTAAAAATAATAAAGATTACGTTACTTTTGTACATTGGATTTTTTGTTACTTGAATATATGTTATTATTTAAGCTGTTTATATTTAAATATGGTGTTTTTCTACACGAATTGACTTCACGCAAAACGTTTTTTTTTTTTTTTTACGTTAACGTAGGCTTGTGTACGCAGCGGTCTGATAATGTATTTTGGAAACTTCAATGTTATCCGTGTATGGGAATTTCATTCAGCTAGCGGTACGTCATGAAGAGGATGTTACTACATTAGTTGTTTAAGGACATTTTTGATGCATTTGATATAAACTTTTTTTACTAGAGATCCAAATAATACAATAAATAAAGTTAAATGTGAATTGTAAAAACCGATACCGAAATTGTTTGCACGAAAGCTTTTATTTACCACATGAATGTAATATATTGTACATTTGGGTTTAAATGTGCTGAGTGAGTTGAGCTGACAGTTCAGTGCCAAGTTTTGCTATTGGCATACAATATTATACACATATACTATTGACATATATAAAACCCAAGACATATAGTCTCGAATAAAATTAGCACTCAAAACTTATGATTTTGCACACTCGACCTTACCCGAATGATTTAAAGTTGTTTTTACAAGAACGCAAGCGATGCGAGACTATTTGAAATGAGTGCATAATCCAAAATTATGCACTCATTTTTGTGTGCCGGCTGTGAGAAGTTAGCGTGCATCTTGGGTTTCTGTATATCAATGACGTATACGTTATTTTGAAATCACAGTCTAATTTTCAATTTTTTTTTAGTATTCTATTATGCTATGGCTTAATTTAGTGTGTTTGCTTCGTGTTTATATAATTAGTTCTCTTTAATGTTTATAGCAAGGAATAAGGTTTCCGTTTGAAGGTTTATAACTTATTAACTTATTTGTTGTTTGTGTCTGTAATCTATTGGTTGTTTAATAATTCGAATTCAAGTTTCATATATCATCGACCGGTACATGTGACGAATTGACTCTGTCAATAGCAAAACTATATGCTTTTAATTAAGAAACGGCTGTCCGAAGTGCTCAAAATAATGTGAAGTTGTAACTTAGCGCACAATATTGATTGAATCTTTCTATTGATGTTAACCACTGATGTGCAATCTCTGTGTTTATGCCCTGTACATAGAAACTTAATTCTTTTGTGCAATTGTACAGCAATATTGTGTATTATTTTAGGGCCCGACGTGGTTCGCCATGTCCACGTGTTATTGCGTCTCGGAGCGGTACAACAATTTTCATATAATTATATATGAAATAATTGTAATATACATACATTTTTTGAATGAATTTGTTAAATTATTTAATATCACCGTAAAATATAAACTTTGTATTAGCTTTTTGACGATCATAACAATTAGTTTATGACACATTATATTATCAAGACTGAATAATTCATGATTCACTTAGTAATTATCATTAAATTGATTTCATTTTTTCTAAAAGCGTGGTGAGAAGAATGCAGTAATCAGTATTTTTATTATATATTGGTTTAATTCAAATTTTATTAGTATAGAGATTACCATATTTTTTGAGGACTATCAAATAATGAAATTGAATTATTTATTTTTGTGACAAATTGAACTCGTGGTGAATATAAATGCAGTTATAATGTGTTGTAGTTTATGATTTAATAGAGATTTGACGAAGACGCAATGCGCACACGTGGCCATTGACGTAGCCGAGTATTGGTATATCTTCCTAACGAATGGACTGATGTTCGTGTACTGGCGTGTGGCTCTTACCTCTTTGTTTTAATGGTTGGGCGATGACTACCCGAAATATTGCTAAAATTATATTATAGTCTAACGTTGCTTTACCTTTTGCGTGAGAGTGTAAGAATTTTAGCTTAAGTTCCGACTGAAGATGGATGCGCGTGTATGAAATATTGTAAATTATGATTTCTCATAAAATATAATTTTTTTCAGCTAAGCGAGTGGTTTTCTTTACTTCATTATCCGATTCAGATCTCCTTACGGTAAGCGATTAATTCTTACCTACAAATAGTACTCGATGTAAAATACTTTATTGTAATAGAATACTAGAGATGTACAGTAACTTCACATATAACTCAATTTATATATGACAAGCCCCTACCCGCGTCTTCGTCCGCGTAGTAATAGTTACTTTGGGCTAACGCTCAAGAGGAAGAAATATTCCTATTTTGAAACCTTTTTCATTGGTGCTCTGTTCTTATTGGTCTTAGCGTGATGTTATATAGCCTATAACATTCCTCGATAAATGAGCTATATAACACTGTTATATTTTTTTAATCCGACCAGTAGTTCATGAGATTACCTCCTACAACCTCACAAACTTTACCCCTTTATATTACTAGTATAGATTACGTGACAATTTGTTTCCTTATTTTACTATTAGCTGATGCCCCAAACTTCAAGTGAGTTTGTTTAATTTTCTACCAGTAAGAGTACCCAAAGGTATTACCTAATTAAAGATACATGAAAATAATCTACCAATTAAAGGTCCCTGCATGTCTGTTAAAATTGATAAGGATTTTTTTTATTGCATTGCCTAATGTTGGTCAGAAGGATCTCTACATTTAAAAGGCGGTAAAGTAACCTAACTAACTATATTTTTATACGTTATTGCGACACATGCGTACTTGGCCGTGCCGTATAAAATCTATACTATAATAAAACTAACAAGTCGAAATCTGTACATTAAAATTTTTTTAAAATTTTAATTAGAGTAGACTATGTTATCGACATAGAAGCCAAAAATAATCTATTTACAATTTTTGTCTGTCTGTCTGTCCCTATGAACACGCATCACTCTGAAACTACTGAACCAATCATGACGAAACTTGACATGGTGATAGTTAATATTACGAGATTACATCAAATATACTTTTAGTCCCATAAGGGTTCTCCAGGATAAAGGATTAAAGCCTAGAATCTAAACCCGTATTACTCTGAAAGTACTGAACCAATTTTAACGAAACTTAACACAGTAATAACCGATATTACAAGGCTACATCCAGGATACTTTTTGTCCCATAAAATGCAAGGGGTTCTCCAGGATAACGAAAAACAAAAATTTGTAGTTAACGTAACTAGACTTTTTTGCGAAACCTTAGTACAAGAGCCGGCAAAGTTAAATGAACAAGAATTTTAGAATACCTGATTCTTTAATATATCAATATATATTTTTTGTATCATAGGAGGCAAACAAACAGGTGGATCACGTGATGTTACGTGACCACCACCCTCTATAGACTCTAGCAACACCAGGGGTGTCGCAAGTGCGTTGCCAACCTGTATATTGGGGAGGGTAAGGGAAGGCAAAGGAGGAAAGGAGAAGAGAGGTGGGCCTCCGGCGCTCTCACTGACCAAAGAAAACACTACAATGCAAGCACTGTTATTTCACGTCGGTTTTCTGTGAGAGGGCGGTATTAGCCCGAAAGGACACTTGGTAGCCGCTTAACGTTGTATTTGCAATGCGCATTTTGATTTATGAATAGGTTTAGGAACATTTTTTTTCAGTAACTTTTAAACGCGATTAAAAGCATAATTTATTATAGTCAGACATATTTCTATATAAACAATCATATATATATACCCGCTAATATATTTTATAAATAAAAATAATAAATTTCAAACCAATAATTTTTTCCATAGCAAAGAACAAATTTCATTTTATTATTATTTTAAACAACATCACACGCATCACCTATACACACGTACACGCTTACACGCTGTTTTTCTTTTGCAGAGAAATAAACGACAAAGAGTTCTACCCTTATTTTTCCCTATCCTATCCTATATAGTTTAGAGAAAATTTTCCGACACAAAATACATATAGGAGTTGTTTATATACGTATATCTAGATAGCTTAGCTTAGGTTAGCTCAGATAGGTCGCGATTTTTGTACAAAAAAGTCGACAGCCCAAGCCGAGGTGTGCCGTGTACCCTTGAGTTGGTCGCCCAAACATCCCAAGTCGGTTGAGTGCCTTCAGCGCTCGCCTCAATAGTTCGGTGAAGCTGTAAAGACCTTTCCAGGTCAACAGCGTATATACATTTCGAAAAAAAAAGCGTCGATAACATACGCTGCCACAATTATCGCTATCTTTATCGTGCAGCCAGTGCTGCACTAAACTATAGCTATATTCTATACACATATAATTTTTATAGCAATAAATCGATCTAAATATTGAGATTAACTGAATTAGTGTGAAAGATGAAATGTGTACTTATTTATATCTAAATATAATAATAATAAAATTACTGCTATTCTAACATGGGTTAAGATTACTTTTATTTTTATTTCCGAAAAATAGCATCAAGCACATTATTGTCAATACCAAAAATGTCTTTCAATAATAATTCCATTTTAATAACGTTTCAAAGTTAGTAAAAAAAACATCCTAAAATCAATATTTCTGTCTGTAAAGGTACGATATGCACAAATAAACGCAACTCTTACCGGCAGCCAGGTAGCCCGTTGTTCGGATGAATATAATATATAAAACTGGTTTGATTGATTCTTTCCAGTATGGCCTCTGCCTATGTAGGTAATTTCGCCAATATCAAGTGTGACAAATACACTTTATAAATTTAATGCCAAATATTTAGTGTAACAACGTAGAATAATCTTCAATAAAAACATCAACATGGATAAATTACCAAAAGGGACTATGTTGTGAGTGGTACAAAGATTATTTATAAATATATTTAAAATACGGTGTTCATATATTTTTCTTTAATACAATTGAGTATAAAAAGGTTTTAATACAAGTTGAAGATAGTTATGAGAAAGTAAGTGGTAGAGATGTTTATTTAGTTGTATGTAGGTTAGTTTTTATCTAAATTGATCCTGGTAGATGATGCTACACATGTAATCTGGTAATGTTTCGGTTAATTCGTGGATAGTTTGAATTCACAATTGGAAACGGTAGTTGTGGCTGCAATCGGGTATGAGTTTTATTAAATTTTTTCACGTTTACAAATACAATTGAAACCAGTGATAACCAATTTGGTGCAGATGAAGTTGCACGGGTCAGCTAGTAGTAAATATATTTGCGATCTGGCAATTTTGGTCAAAACTAACTAACCAAAAAATCACATAATCTATGTACATGTAGTGCTGGTTACCTAGTAAATGCCGTGCTACCGTATTGCGCAAACAGCGTGCCAGAAAATCGAACCTTAGTTTGAGACACTGCATAAGGAGACCGATATTTGGCGATTTTTATCGCTTTTTTTAATTCTTATAGGTTATAAGCATTTTTATATTTATTTATATAGACATATATATCATAGGAGACAAACGAACAGGTGGGTAACCTGATGTTAATTGATCATCATCGTCCATATACACTTGCAACACCAGGAGAGTTGTATGTGCGTTGCCAGCCTGTGTTGGGGGAGGGGAAAGGAAGGGAAGGCGAGTATCCGGTGAGAGGTGGGAATTCGGCATTCTCAATGACCGAACGAATCGCAACAATGCATGCACTGTGATATCACGTCGGTTTTCTGTGAGAGAATGGCACTACCCTGAGAAAGCCGACCTATTGATACTGAAGCCAGTAAAATTTAACAAAAAACACTACCACCATAAGGTTTCATCACCTTGTTTTATTTCACCAAAAGCCACGGCTCATACGATCCTAACTTACCTCGATCGATGCGGTGTCCGGGCACGATAATGACAGCCATAGTCCCTTCAAGTAAGTTTTATGAAAAATTTGAAAAATAAGTTACGCAAATCTATCTAATACCTTTAAACGAGCAATTCTTGTATATTTTTATATTTGTATATATTCAGCATCTCGGAAACTGCATCATCTATTTCTATGAAACTTAGTATGTACGTACTTTCGGGGACGGTGAATCGATCTAGCTAGATTTCATTCATAGAAAACTTTTTTAAACTGAGTTTTCAGTCAATGAAAAAATATAGCTAGAATATAAAGGTAAATTTCGCTAGCGCTGTCAAAACAAAAATAGCTCAGAAGGAAATCTGTTGCTTCGAAAATCCATGTAACCCCAAGTTCGAATCCGAGTGTATAATTTTTTTTGTAAGGCAAACCCAACAATTTATTTTCATTTAAAAATGTTTTTCAAAGAACCGAGCTAGGCTCGGTCGTCCAGGTACTAACATTAAAGATCAATAAAAATATATACGTTGTTATTCACTTTGAATTCAAATACGTGTGTGTGGTTACGTATTTTACATTAGATTTATGTATTAGAATTCTTTGATCACAATGTACCCACAATAGTTATTTCGAGGTTGTAGGCAAGTTGGTTAAGGATTTTGATAAAATATACTACCCATACTTGTAATTTTTGAAATTGTTTTGGTACCTTATGTATTAACCGATTCCTGACGTAATATCAGTTTTACAAAATATTAAAACGTGTTGGTTTTATAATTATCTATATATATAAAAATCAATTGCTATTCGTTACTTTCGCTAAAACTCGAGAACGGCTGGAACGATTTAGCTGATTTTGTTGTTGAAATGTTCGTCGTAGTCCAGGGAAGGTTTTTAAGAAAATATGGAAAAATTGCGTGTAAGATGGCAAAAACAACAATTTTATTTTTCTATACAAACTGTTTTAGCCATTTTCCTGTCAAACGTCAGATGAATGATTATAAAGTTTAATATCATTCTGTCGCTACTATACCGTTATTGTTTGAAAATGCTAAAGACGAGCTGAAATAGATCGTCGAAGTCAATGAAATGTGCTACGAGCAACTAAATCGCACTAATGAACACCGAGAGACAGATAATGATAACATTCGTCTTGGTATAGCAGTTTTGGGGCGTGTTCAATGTAATATCTATACTAATATATAAAGCTGAAGAGTTTGTTTGTTTGTTTGT
>JACEII010000010.1:2415901-2483092 GCA_014332785.1 Antheraea mylitta
TTTGATGCGTTCACTATGACGCCATAATCTTGTAGGCGCTTGAACAAGATTCTAAGATGGTCTTTATGGAGAGATTCGGTCTCAGAAAATACGAGGATATCATCCACGTACGGGAAAACGAAATCCAATCCCTGTGTGACCTCATCAATGGATCTTTGGAACGTTTGTCCAGCGTTGCGTAAACCAAAGGTCATATAAGGGAATTCAAAGAGGCCAAATGGTGTAACAATGGCGGTCTTCGGGATATCCTCATGGTATACTGGAATCTGATGGTACGCCTTTACCAGGTCGATGGTACTGAAAATTTTCGAACCTGCTAGATTGTGGCTGAAATCGTTGATATGTCGAACGGGATAACGGTCAGGTATGGTTCGCGCGTTTAATGCGCGATAATCACCGCAAGGACGCCAAGAAAGGTCTTTCTTGACCGTCATATGAAGCGGAGAAGACCAAGCACTTTGAGAGGGGCGGGCAATGCCGTTCCGTACCATGCTTTCAAATTCGCTCTTGGCAGCAGTAAGTTTCTGAGGAGCTAACCGACGAGGTCGACATGATACTGGAGGCCCGTCTGTAGTCCGGATATGGTGGACTGTGTTGTGCTTATGAAAGCGAGGAAGACCGGGAGGTCGGAAAATGTCTGCGAATTCGGCAAGCACTTGTGCAAATGCAGAATCCGAGGGACCTATTGCCTTAACGCTAGAATGTTCAATAATGGCTGTGGAAGCGTTTGCTGACAGACCAGTCTTACCATCCTCTATCCTCTTGTTGTGACAGTTTGGCAAAAGATGGTAGTGTGCCAAAAAATCTGCGCCAATAATGGCAGTACTGACATCTGCGACTACAAATTCCCATCTAAAGTCACGGCGTAGTCCCAAGTCGAGTCGGAGGGTGACGGTGCCAAAAGTTTTAATTGAGCTGCCGTTAGCGGCACTAAGCTCCCAATTAGAGGGGCATCTTTTTTCTCGTAACCAGCTATAAGGGAAACAGCATAGATCAGACCCCGTATCGACTAGGAACCTATATTTCGTAACCCTATCCGTTACAAACAAGCGGCGGTTCTTATGGTCTAATGAACAGCAATCAGTATCCGTCATTACTGATTGCTGCTTGAGTTTTTTCTCACTCCAATTACAAGGAGGAGTACATTTCTTGGCTTGCCTACCAAATTTCGTGTGATACCAACATCGTAGCGCAGGTGAATGGTGTCGTCTTCTGCTGGTTGAGATAGAGCGGCTACTGGGTACACGTTGCTTTTGGCTTTTTAGTGACGCTATTTCATGAGTAAGTTGCTGCACCATTTCTCTAAGCGAAGCCAATTGCATTGCTGGTGAGTCCATGTTGTAGACGGTTGATGGTTCAGGAGATATTTGGCAAACTGAGATACAGTCCTCGTTCGTTTCCTTTGTTGAGTGGTTGTCAGTTATTTCTACTGCACGTTCAGTAAAGGAAAGATCTCACCGTTGTGTTTAAAGTGGATGAGTCACGGGTCATGCAGGGGTCCTTTCCTCTGCTTAGTTGGCCGTCGTGAAATTCGTTGGTGCAGTGTAGAAGTCACCGTTGTATAGGGCCTCGCCGTCCGGTTGTGAAAATTGTGATTGCTCGATAATGTTTGAGCCTCAATCACATGCGTCGGAGGTCACCAATTTTGGGGCGTGTTCAATGTAATATGTATTATAAAATCAAACACTGACTTTGCAACCGAATCTTTTAATATCCACTTTTGTCGAGGAAAAATTTGTATTTTTTTTATTTGACAAAGAATATGTCGTTGTATTTTGAAAAAGAGCCACAGATAATTATTAATGGCCAGCACGCTACAGCAGAATTGCGTTCTAAAGTGAATAATAATTACGTAGACAAGCTTAGAATGGAAAGAGTTCGAGCACACAAAAAAGCGAGCAAGGTGAAATAAAATCGAGCGTTAACGCAGAAGAAGTGCTCCTGTGAAAATGGAACGAGTAGCATTCAGCAGTAGCAGTAGTTTATCAGAAAAATTTAAATTTATTGATTGTATAACTCAGTTTATATTTAAATAAAAATGTTGTATTCATACGAAATGTTAGGAAGTTTCATTTAATAACAGATCAAAATTAAAATGGTGTAAGATAAGTATGTTGAATGTGAGCCAGTGTGCGTGTAGATTTATGTGAAATGTATATGTATTCTTAATAAAATATATCCGACCAAAATAAACTTTAACTCATTACAATGATTTTATCGTAGATAAACTTTAATTTATAAATTCCGAGGGTTATGAAAATGTTGATCGATAGGCGACATATCGATCAATCTGACGGCGAAGGGAAACCAGGCGAGCTGTTAGAACTCGGCACGACGGGACGCGACGGTGCTATGGCGGTAGGCACTGATGACTCCCATAAGTCTGCGTGTACCAGAACACCGACCATGTTTTGCTCCTGGCTTCCTTCAAACATTTCTACTTCTTTTAGCTCTTCGGGGGTTATATTTAGAAATGGAAGTACTCCATTTTATCATCCAGTGTCTAATTTTTGTTTGTTTTTGGATTGATTTTTTTGTATTTTAGCACTATAAATACGTTTTGTTCGGATTTAGAATTGACCACATTTTCCAAAAAAAAAATTAAGCAATCTGCGGTTATTGTTTTACATTCAGCAAAGCGTAATAGATAGTTGCAAGAACTGCGACATATACTTAGGTTGTCCTGCCGCTCCATCCACATTTTGCGAAACGTCAATACATTACTACTTAATAATCTTAAAACTATTTCAATTTTTTTTTTTCGAAACACTGTTAGACTCACGTTATTTTTAATTAACCGACTTCAAAAAAAGGAGGAGGTTATCAATTCGACTGTATGTTTTTTTTTTTTTTTTATGTTTGTTACCTCATAACTTTGGACTGGCTGAACCGATTTTGAAGATTCTTTTTTTATTTGAAAGCTAGTGCTTCCCGTGTGGTCCCATTTCTTTTTTGGTCCAGTTCTGTCAACGGCATCCAGTGCAAAACCGTATAAGTGTTAAATTTGCATTTGGTGTGTATACGACAAATAGACGAATAACTCAATATCATGCCAACCAATTTCGATGATTCCATTTTTATTGTAAAGGGTGTTCTTCAAGGGTAGTTTGATGAGAGTTTGGTTAGGTTCTGATTATGGGATCCCTGACAAAGTAACACAACTTTCAAGAAACAAGTCTACTCCTTTCTTAAGGGCAGGCAACGCATCTGTGATTCCTCTCGTGTTGCAGGTATCCATGGGCGACGGTGATCACTTACCGATTTCCAATACATCTCTTGGTAGCACACATATTCATATGTTTCATTAAATTTGGTTAATTTGATAAACTATTTATTTTCCGGTTTTCAGTGCCTTATTTTTATGCCTCTGATTAATATTGAAGTCGGTTAATTCTTTTTTTTGAAAATTTACTTTATTTCAAAGACATTTCATATATTTTTTTATAACATTTTGTATTATATAACAACCTATGAAAGTGGCACAGTCTGACATTACTGATCAAAATTTTCAGCCATTTTAGCGAAGAGACAGTTTTCATTTTGTTAAGATAGGTGATACGAAGGACACCAGGTCATCTAGTTTTAAATAATTAATTTGTCCCATTTGGAATATCATTGAACCCCACACTATTTCACTGGATGTCGCCTACCTGTTTAGTTATTTCTAGTTAAATCTGTAAACGGACCAAAAAAAGGTCTTAATGGTCGGTTGTTATTTGAGTTCTTGATCGGTTATAGTCGTTACACATCAATCTGCAATTCATTTTAATGAATAATATTCGAGGACAAGTTCAGCCATTCGCCAACGTCGGCATCAACCGTCGACCAACGACGGGTTTTAATTGTTTTATATTGTGTTAGAGAGTGACCTAGCAGGGACTAATCAACTTCGAACGGAACTGCAAAGAGACGTCCACCCTAATTATGCTTGAAATCCAAAATTCTCTGTTTACTTGTAGCAAAAGTTCTTTTTTTTTTTGCTTATTCTATTACATCAACTTTATTATCATAGGTCATACATAGGTACTGTAAAATCAGAGATTAATTAACAATCTCATAGAAATAATGCATGTGACCAGGGCCCTATTAGAATACATCAAAATCTCTCGTATAATTGGGGAGAAAGTCGTACATCAGTTTAGTTGAAAATGGTAATGTCTGAAAGGAAATGTCTTGTCTGTAGTTTTATTAAATACTAGCCCCTTCACTACTACGTCCGCGTAGTAATAATTTCTTTGGGATAAGGCTAACACGCAGCGGAAAATCTCAAGAGGGAAAAAATCCCGATTTTGATTCATTTTTTATAGGCGTTCCACTGCTATTGGTTTTAGTGTAATATATATATATATAGTAGTATATATATATATAGTCTATAACCTTTCTCGATAAATGAATGATATAAAACTGAAAGAATTTTTCAAATCAGACCCTTTTTTCCTGAGATTACCGCCTGCAGCATCACAAACTACCTTTTTATAATATTAGTATATACCTACTATGGATTTTGTTGATTTCGTACATAACCTTTTCAGTGTAAATGGATATTCTACTAATAGTGATATTTCGAACAAGTAAAATACATTTTTTGCATTTATCACTACAATTTGTAAGTACCTATATTTTTAATGTTATAATTTAGATATATGTAGGTACATATGAAATTGCCGTTTTGTATGAAAAAATTTAAACGAATTTTATTCATGTATTTTTATTTGTATTAATCGAAGTAATCACCCATGTAATCAATGTATCTTTGCCAATACAGTGGCAGTTTATCGATGCCCTTCTTAAAGAAATCAGCTGGATGGGAGGCAACAAATTCTTCAAAGGCATTTTGTATTGCATCTCGGGTATTGAATTTTCTTCCCGCCAAGGAGTTATCCAAATTCTGGAAAAAGTAGTAGTCTGTAGGCGCAAGGTCTGGTGAGTAGGGCGGATGACGGCGAACTTCCAACCCCAGTTCTTGCAACTTCGAGACCGTCAGCTGCGCAGTATGAGGTCGCGCGTTGTCGTACAGGAGCAGCGGAGACGAGCGAGTGACCAATGCTGAATGGAGATGTGCCAGCTCCTTCATCATTGCGTTCAGTTCTTCACAGTACACATCTGCAGTAATGCTCACCCCGTTTGGTAAGAAGTTGTGATGAATGACACCGGCGCTAGACCACCAAACAGTGACCATCACTTTTATAGGGGTAAGTGTTCGTTTAGGGCATTGTTTAGGTGCTGAACCAGGATCCAACCAAGAGGATCCATTTTTCATTGTAGGTAACAATGCGGTTCAAAATTCCTTCATTTGTGTGTCTGTTGAGCAGTGCAAGGCACGTCTCGACGCGTACTTCGCGCTGGCGATCACTGAGTTCGTGGGGCACCCATTTTGTTAATCTTTTTTTGCCTTGCCAATTTGACGCAAATGGACCAATATTGTTTTGACGCTAACGTTGAAAATTGCTGCTAATTCAGCCGTAGATTGTGTATCATCAGCTTCCACAATCGCTTTTAATTCGTCATTGTCGACCAAAGTCTTCGGACGACCGCGAGGTTCATTTTTCAGGTCGAAATTCCCAGAACGGAAGCGAGCAAACAAATAGCAGGTGGTGCATTGGTTTGTAGTGTTAGCTCCGTAAACGTCGTTGATGTTTTGTGCCGCGTTGCTGCCACGATGGTACTCATATTCAATAATTATTCGAATTTTTAACGTATCCATGATGACAAAAAAGATTGAAATGCGATGAAAATGTAATACTAATCAATAAACAAATGACTACTTTTGGAAAAAGAATTCCATGTTTTTTTTATCTTTTTTTTGGCAATCAATCATTTAGATTATTACTGCCATTGTCACGTAGTCAATAATATTACAAGCATCGTGCAATCACTTCAATAATAAGCGTCGTGTCAGTCAATATTCTAACAAGATGGTGGATCCCTTGTTAGAACCTTCCAGGGAGTTTTTGTGGCATCTCAGAATTTCATGCTCCGTGGTATTATTTTCTATTCACTTCACTTATGCACAATAAACTAACTATATTACGCAAAACACAACCAAATTTACAAAATATAGAGTCTAATAACACAAGATTATGAATAAAATACAAAATCCACTACATGACAGACTGAGATCCCGCCAAAAACTCCCGAATTCCATGTTTTTAAAATAAAATTAATTTGAAATTAGAATTCTTAGCCAAACAAAAATTATTTTGATTTGAAATGGCCAGTACTGCATAACGGCAATTTCATAGGTAAAGACCTATTATATAAATTGTAGATCTTAATCAGTTGATCATTTTTAAAATGATTTAATGTCTTATAAGGATTTTATAGTAGAAGAAAGTCCAATTAGTAGTTTTTTAATTTATCGCGAATAGACAGAGACGTGGCAGAGGACTTTGTTTTATAATATGCAATGGTAATTCTACTACAAAGGTATATTATCTATATACATGTATGATGTACATCATTCATCACTTTTACATAAAAGAACTCAATTAGTCCACATATTCCTTCAAATAGGAATATAGAAGAAAGAGTTAGCGCAAGCGCGATACCTATGAAGGTTATACATTTCATTGGTTGTTTCTTTGAAGCCTCAGTCGAGCCCGCGCGCTGTTTGTTAGTATTCGTCCCATCACGCAGTATAGCTACGACGAAAACTTAAAAGTTGTTAAGTGAAAACTCTATCTATCGAAAAAATGTGCTGGAACGATGCCAAATTATACACTATCTTTAATACTAATTTAATCAGGTTACTTCTAGTCGGTCTAACGTTTTATCTAAGTTATGCTAAAGGTAATATTATTTTTTTAATATTCAGCTTCCACAATAAGGTATAGTTTATTAAGACTTATTAATATTTAATAAACATTCTATATGTATTCCCATATTTATCTTACATTATACAATATCATGCTTAATTTTAAGTTTTATTATTGTTCATAGATTTAGACTAAACAGTTTACAATATTAGAGATACAGTGCAGGTATTATATATACACTTTCGTATATATATATATATACGTAAGTGTATATTACTTATCACACCTAAGATTGAATTTATTTTGAAATCTCTTCTTATTCTAAATATGATATCTCTAAAGCTTTCAGTCTAAACTTTTTTTACTTTACAATTTCATCTGATAATAAGTAAGACCTAAATTAACCAAATGCAGTTGCCGGAACACACTACATGTTTGGCGACAAATTATGCTTCAGACAACTTTACGTTTCAATTTTTTTTTTTTTGGTTTTCTCTTCTATTCTGCAGACTCTTATGCACTTTTTTGCGTTCGTTTTATTTATTGTGTACGTCGAAAACCGTATCTGTGAGCAATTATTAAGTGTTTTTTTTTATTTATCATTATTATTTTATATATTTATTTGTTTATTTTTATGATTTCATTTAACTATTCACTATTTTAGGACGGATTTTTAATGACGTTGCCTTTATGGCGGCTTCATTTTGCTCCTTTATACGTTTCAAATTGAGAAATCATATATTTCAGTGACGCTTTCAGCAGAAACTAAAATATTTCTGATAAAGGATGATATAAAAACACTTATCATTAAGAATTAAGCTTGCAATTAATTTATAGGGGCGCTGTAAGATTAGGATAATGATTATTAACTTGTTTTTAACTTTCAATACTTGGTAGTAAAGATAGTTGTTTTTTTTTTCGAACTGACTACGCTATTGGCCTTACTGGCTTTCACAGCTTCACCGGACTACTAAGGCGAGCGCTTAAGGCATTCAGCCGATTTTATTTAGGTAACATGCTCAAGGGTGCACGGCACATCTCGGCTTGGGCTGTTACCGAAGAAAAACCCGATCTGACCTAGCTAAACTATTCTAAGCTAATCGTACATGTATTCATTTTTGAATAATGTAATTAAAAATTTCATGATTCAAAAACACAACATGTAAATCGGAAAGAAAGTAAAGATAGCACAGTCAAAACCGTTTATGGCGACATCGTTAAGAACATACCGGTTATATTAACCCAGAACAAAGGTCCGGGCTGAATGCTATACCTCGAAAACATCACCGGTTGTTACGACTAAATACGAGTAGTCCCTTCGATGTCATTATAACAGATTTTGACTGTATTATTAAAGTTACGTTATGGATATAACAGGTATTTATTAAAAGCTAGTTATGTATATAAGTTCCATAATATCGCAAAAGCCAGGTGCTATATAATTTATTTTAAGCCAAATAAGCATTTTAAGGAAAAGCTGACTCATGTGTATAGCCATCTCGCAAGTCACTGGATAATTGAAACGTCAGTCGAAAATGAAACGTTAGTCTGTTGCTTGCTACGAGTTCGTAGCTTGTAATGACTTCACAAGTTGAGCAAGATTTTATGAAAGCTATGGTATTATTGTTACAATTCAAATTGTAAACAATCAATATTTTTGATACACTACTTGAGTTCATTATTTTTATTTGAGTTGTAAACGTACGCTTACGTATAATCTAATCTAAAAATATAATAGTTCCACTCAATAGATTCTCACCTTTATTTATTCATCTTTTATAGTTCCGCTTTTTAGATAGTTCTCATAAAGTTATTAAAAATTTGCATAGCAATTTACGCTGGCTGTGTGATGGCACCCTTACCTAACAAATATCCGTTATATATTGATAGTATACATAACAAATTAAATAACTCCGAAAATTACATAATCTATAGGAATCGTTAGAATTCAAACAACAATTGTACCTTAACCTTTTATTTACTAATTTAATATTAATTTTAAAACTCTTCATAAGAACAGTTACCCTAGTAAAAAAAACAAAAATCAACCGTGTTTTTGTACTCGCACTTGCCTCCCTTTTTTTAAGTCGTTAAAATTATATAGTATTGCACGAAATGACGAAATACAAAAAAAAACGCCGAGAAATAAGCTTTGTTATTTATAGTATAAGTCTAAATGTATTTTTTAACAGCTAACTATATGTAACATATATAAAAGAATAACTTACTGGCTGACTAACATATCAACACGCAGTCCACACTACTGGGGTTAAGGCCGTGAAAATTTGTATACAGGTGTCTTTAACGACGTAGCTATGCACTAAGGATTTTTAGAACTTCAACGTCTAAAGTGATGAAAAGCGGGCTGAAATTTGTAGGAAAATACATCATTTTTCATTAATCGCATATATATATACATACATACATATATAGATATAAAATAAAGAGTCGGAAATAATTACTGCATTGGAAACGCATGTGAAGTTGCGGGAAAAGAGAAATAAATAAATGACATTATCTGTCTACAATTCACTTTACGGCCCCTTTCTGAGATACTCGATTAAACTACCAATAATTATTGACAATACAAAGTTATAAACTCTCAAATAACCCGTTGAGTCTTTACTGATATTTATCGTATGATAGTGTCTTCAGAAACGCAATTTGATAAGTTGTCGAACCGATAACGCTTTTTTTTATCATAGGAGGCAAACGAACAGATGGGTCAACTAATGTTAAATGATCACCGCCGTCCATAGACACCAGCAACACCAAAGGAGTAGCAAGTGCGTTGCCAGTCTGTATTGGAAGGGAAAGGAGAGCGAGGAGGTAAGGCTCAGGCGCTGTCACTGACCGAACGAAACGCAACAATGCAAGCACTGTTAAATCACGTTGGTTTTCTGTGAGAATGTTGTGCTACCCCGAGCGAGCCGACCCCTTCGTACTGAACCCAGTTATAGCCTCAGCATGTCTCTACCACCTACAAAGCTACTGTATAGATAAACTACAATAAAAGTACCGCAAAAATCAGGCATAAGTCTCCTTCATTTACTTCATATTTATTGATTCCTATATCCTCATATATCCCCTTTTTATTTGATGCATGTAAGTCATTGCCAGTTTGCCCGATTTTTACTTCCACACACATTTATGTTATATATATTTTTTGGCATACTCTCATCACTCATATGGTTCACGTCTTCAAACCAACGAACCGTATATTTAAACATTACATTAGTGACACTCTCTTCTCGAATATATCTTCTAAGTACCTTCACATTAGTAATACGCTCCGCTAATGTAACTCCACATATGGACCGGATAGACCGCATTTCTTACTCCATTCATCTTCACACTTCTTTTGACACAAAAAAAATGAATGCATAATAAAATCTTCGGTTTTGTCGTATGTTTGTTGAGTTATGATATTAAAATAACGGTATTTTCCAGATATGCCGAAATTAATCGGTTCAAAAACTAACATCACTGTTGTTATCGGAAGAGACGCTGTACTGACTTGCAGCGTTGAAAATCTGCAAAATTATAAGGTAATTTTGTTTGGTCTTAAATTTATATTTATTATTTGTCTTTGAATTAGTGTAAAAGAAGTCTATAAAAACTAATATATTTAAGGATTTAAAGTTATTCATGTTCATCGAAGATTTATTTAACGAGAAAATAATACAAATGTGTACTATCATTGTAAAGTTGATGTGGTTGTATTATTTGAACGACCGATTATGATTCGATATTCATAGCAGCTTCAGAAAGGTGTTTCTTTAAAGCTGGCCAACTTCTGTACCAGCAACGAAACAGACAATATAGAAAATACCCGATAAAGTTAGTTTTTTACAAATAGTTTTATTTCCTAGCAAAACCATCGATGTTTTGAGACATCGACGTTTTGTTATCGATGTTTATCGTACATCATTACTTTTAAACAGATGGTAACATCGATATCAACATTGATGTTTTTCTAATATCGATCATCCCTAATTCGAACTCCGACTTAAACTAATAAAGTATTCAGACTTCGCGTATGTTCACTGATTTCATTTATTATTGACATGATCGGCTGATAGTGAAGAATACGCTACGAGGAAACTTGAACGCCTAAGAAATATTCTTGCAGTACCACCGTATGTGGAAAGAAATTAGAAATGAGGATTTCTCGGAGTTGTAAAACACCAATACGTCATGCCCTGGCGTGGCGATTATGCCGTGCCTTTCCTTTACCTGGCATTTATACTTCGGGATTTTGGTGTAACATACAGATATGGTTTTTGATGTGAAACGTGTATAGACGAGGGTAAACCTGATTGTTTGCATGGTGATACAGACCGTGGCGTGTGTGTAGGACGTGGCGACACGATGCCATGCTCAAGCGACTGTGCGTAATCTCTCTTGCCGCATTGAACTTGAATATCTATAGTGTAATTTGAGAATCATTCGATTCGATCAATTTCGATGTTTTACATCTGCTAGGCGTCCCGTGATGGCTCATATATTTCTTTATTATCATAACAGATGTACACGTAACTACGCCCACGTGGAATTTCATGAACAAAAACAGTGATTAATGTTAAAGTAAATTGAAGTATTTGAAATTTAACATCGGCGATTCAACCTAACCTCAAATTTTCTAAACAATTCTATATTCCGAGAAACAGCGTGAGATTACAGCCTCCAGTCATTGCTCACACACTGTATATATATACATATGAATGTAAAATGTATTACATACATTATCATGATTCTTATTTAGGCTATGATCGAAATTTTCTTCAGTATAGACCTGAATAGGTACAAAAATGGCAACTCTTAATTTTAATATTAACTCAGCTCCCATAATAGGTCAAGCTTTAAATGGAAATAACGTGGTAAAAATTATGTTATTATTCTGTTTTTTTTTTTTTAAGTCATGAACGGATTATATTGAAGGATGAATATTCTTGTAACAAATTTAACGCTCTACAAAAAAGGTCTGTTATGATTCTTTGCTAACTTGACTGGTTCAAAAGTTATTCGTGGTCAAAGTCGAATATTATATTTTCAAGTATGTCCGATTTTTTTGACGCATTTGGCCTGCTGAATCTTCACAGCTTCATTAGTTTTTTTGGGCTAGTACTCACAGTACTGAGCCGTATGGCAAAAAGCTCATGGGCACCAAAGGGGCCAAACCTCCGTCTGGGCAATTAATTACCTTGACTGTAGCCACATGACAGTTGTACCTGAAAAAACGAATCTAGCTAAACTGTTTATACGTATATGAGTTAGTGAGGTACACATGTATGTGTGCTTCCGGAACTAAAAAACGTGTACTTGAAACATCGGAAAACAAATAAAACCCTTTCACCATATGTGTACCTGTATAATTATGTACTTGAATTTGGTAATTAAAACACTATATAGTACCCACAACCCACAAGGGATCTACCTCTGTTCATTTCCGCGAATTACCTGTGAGAGTTGAGCTGTCTGCCTACACTTCCCATTAGTTAGGCTAATAGTCACCATTAGTCATTCACTCCGTGGTAATGCATTTCCATTCATAATGTAACGCGTTTATATGTTCCTGATTCCTAAATGGCCTTGTACTGAACTTATGATACATCGAGTGCTTTGTAGCGTAGTGACACCTACATAATGGTTATAATATTAAATGTATTCTTGGGCTTCATTCACTATACTTTTTTAATAATAATGATTCCTTACTTGTTTAAACGATATGTTTACAAACGATAAATCGATCTAGCTAGATTTCATTCATAGAAAACTTTTTTAACTGAGTTTTCGGGCAATGAAAAAATATAGCTACAATATAAAGGTAAATTTCGACATAGCTTAAATGGAAATCGGCTGATTTGAAAATTCGTCTAACTCCAGTTCGGATCCGAGTCACAGCAAATGATATGTCTTTAAAATAAAAAAAAGATGTGGTGTCGTGGGACACCAGGTAGGAACGAAGCACCTGCGGCTAATGTAGAATCGACACAATTTGCAAAAAAAAATCGTGCTCAATTTTATGTAGGTTTTCTTGATTTTTCTCTTAAATTTTGCTGATTAGTTTTTATTTAAGTACAGGAAAGTATTTAGGAAATTCAGTATTTTATGAAATAATAAATTACGTAAAATAAAATAAAAAATCGTAATTCAAATTATCAATTAAAATAACAAAATATGTCTCTTTATTTTTGTTTGACAACATAAAATTACATAGAAATAGAAATAATTACAAAAAAGGAGAAAGAGAAAGGTATTATACACTACTCGCTTGTGTATACGACTTTCGTGCCTGCGCACGTCTCATTTAACGGTTTTATTCCACGCACTTTTCGTTACGGTTTTACTATCACATTTTTTTCAGTTCGGTCGCGCAGCAAAATCGCTATCTCCTCCAAGCCTGCCGTAAGGAACTTCGTTCCAAAAATTGGTAAAAAATGCAATTTTGTGAGGCAATACTAACAGTTTATTTTAATTGAAGATGGTTTTTAAAGAGCCGAGCTATGCTCGCTCGTCCAGGTCCTTTCAATTAAACCAACTAAAATTATAATACATAAATAAATTATATTACTAAAATCTTCTCTTTAATATGATTTTTTTTCTCTTAATTTAATAAGAATTTTAAAAAGGATAAATAATTTAAAGTATTTAAGTTTGTAAAAACAACTTAAGTTCAACATCTTTTGACCGATGACCACAAAATTTCATTGAAGTGTTTTGTCGTGTTTTTAATGCCATCAGATCTACTGTACCTGACTAGCTAGTTGGCGGCGTTTAGTTTTGTTTCATTGCTTTTAAGTATTGTAATTTAACACGGATGAAGTCGCGGGGCTTTTTAGTATACCAATAAAAGCAAAACCTACTAGAAACATCAGTTTATTACAAGGGTGAATGTAATCATACTTTAATATATAAGGTAAATGAACTGTATCTATTTATTAAAAGAACCGCATTTATTATAGGATAATTTTCCATTTAAAATCAATGATCTCTTCTAAATTGTACGCGGGCTGTAAAAATGTAAATTTACCTAGTTCAATCACCTGATTATAGAAGAGAATGTAAATGAAATAACGAAACACGTACATTAATTCAATTCTGATTTTCTTCGAATAAAAAGTTAACTATTTATAAGAGTAAAATAAATGCTTTAATTGAATAAAAAATACACGTATTTTAAATAAATATTATGGAAAGCAGTTTGTTTTAGTACCTTTGTATTTAATACGAATTTTAGTATTAAGTCCTGATACCAAATTGGTATTTTGTGGAACTAGTCAATTTTATCTCAAACATTTGGCGTTTGGTTAGGAATTCCAAATTCGAATTTAGTGATACATTTAGTTTTCGCACCATTTTATTTTTCTTAGACATTGTTATTTGCACAAAATGTAAAACTTAAAATAGGGGGTTTTTACGGTTACAAGTTTTACCTTGACATCAGCGCTGTAAACATAGCTCGCTGAATTAATGATGTGTATGGGGAAGCCACTGCAAAACAAAACACGGTATGTCTTTAGTTCCAACGTTTTTGTTCTGAAAATGTTGACCTAGGGAAGAAACTCCGTAGAAGACCGGTGATACAAGTTGACAATGAAAAATTAAAGGTGGTCGTGGAAGCGAATCTATCGTAAACCACGTCAGCTTCGGTGTAAATGATAAGACAATTTCAGAATTCTGAATCGTATCGTCATTTGTGACAAAAAATGGATGTTTTACGAAATTCAGAAATGCTCATCTCGGTGACTGAATCCAAGAGAAACAACAAATCCTATCCCAAGTGAAAATTAACTCAGATAAAGGTACTGGTGAGTTTTTGGTGGACTAGTGTTGGTGTCATACACTACAGCTTCCTAAGACCTGCCAGACGATTATGGCAGATGTGTATTGTCAACAATTACAAGCCATGATGGTAAGGCTAGTGGTAAAAAAAAATCGAGACTAATAAAGCTCTCTAGTCCAACAGATGATCACAACACTAGACACCATACTACAATGGAGGGTCGATAAATTGGAACAACTGCGGTAGGAATGTCTCCGATACACATCATACTCACCAGAGACCTTGCTCTAATAAATTGTAGCTTTATTCGGAAATTGGACAATATTTTGGAACGAAAAAAAAATTTATTACTATGAGGCAGACCAAATCGCTTTCAAAGATATTATTGATTCTCGCTAGCATATTTTTTTTACCAATGAAACCAATGGAATCAGTGAAGTACCTATAAAATGGCGAAAGTATATAGATGAAAATATTTTTTTTTTTAATTCTGGAAAAAGGGGATATGCGGGCCTTAGTCCTGTATCACTGCGACCAGTTGTGATCGCCCCATATTACTAAAGCTCTCCGCTCAGTCCTATAGCATTTAACAAATGCAGGACTTTTTTGGTTGAGAGCATCTGTACCTCATCCGGAAGCAGTACGTGCTTTCCCAGAATCTGGTTCCGTGTAGGCTTTAGTGGATTACATTCACACAAAAGGTGTTTGGGGGTCTCATCCGCACTATCACAGATTCTACACTCTCTTGTGCTCAGGACACCGATGTTGTACATGTGTTTTTTAAGACAACAGTGTCCAGTGAGTGCTCTCACTAAAACCCGTATTTGATTCCTATCGAGTGATAGGACCTTACCAGCATATCGCTGGTTATATGCCCTGATAAGTTCTTTGGAATAATGAATATAGTACATATATTGATTAATTATATAATTTCATAATTTTGTTTTTCGTTTTTTTTTTCTACATAAAACACAAATGGCATATAAAGGACCTAATAATTAATGAAACAATCAAAATTCTGTGCACATATTTTACAAATATTTAAAAATCAAAAATCAATCATTTTTTATCACTATAATAGTGAGGTAATGAAATATTTTGAAGTAATTTCCTTTAAGCTGTAGATGTGGCACCATTTTTAAAAAAGTATTCTGCTATATTCGTTCTATGTATAGGCTAAGACAATAAAATACTGGTTCACTTACTATTACCAAAAGCATTATAATGTACATTTGACATCCTTGTATCCAAAGAGTCTAAATAGTGTATACCAGCTGTGCCTGCGACTCCATCCTCGTGGAAGCTTATTTAAACAGTGATTAATAAAGTCATCTGGAAGTACTAAACCCATTTAGTATTCTTTCGTACTTACACAGCGTCGTCATTAGTTACAAAAAACTTTTGTTAAAGTGGTTCGATTTAAATTAAACAAAGATTAAGTTATTCTCGAATATCTTCTTCTTTATATATTATCTTCTTTTATTGTGAACCCAGTACTTTATCAGTGACACGTGTTCATACAAATAGACTGACAGACAGACATTTCTAGAAATAATTTATAATATAGAGACATATTTTTTAGATTTATGTTAGACTAACCTCTGCTCCGTTCGCGTGGAATTAAATATTTTGGGCTAAGGCTAACACGCAGTGGAAGCTCTCAAGAGGAAAAAACCCCCGATTTTTAAACATTCTTCTTGGTGCTCCACTGTTATTTGTCTTAGCGTGATGATATGACATATGACTTTCAATTATATTTATTCTTGGAGTCCAGTACAGCGTACGTCACACGCGCATGTTTACAGTAAACAACATATTTTTGATTAATTTCACACAGACGAATGCACGGATAACAGTTCATCACTACATAGTGTAAAACAAAGTCCTGTTCCACGTCTGTCTATATGTCTGTTCGCGAAAGATCAAAAACTACAGAATGCATCTTCATGTCGTTTTCACTAATATATAAAATTATTCTTAGGCAAGGTTTAGGTATAGTCTGCCTTATTATCAGGGCGGGCAACGTCTGCTGAACCTGCTAGCTTAAAATAAAACAGCTAATTAGTTACTTATTTGCGTCGTAAAATTCCCGTTCGAATATTACTCGCAGCCCGGTGAAGCTGTTAAAACCTTGCTAGATCAATAGCGTAGTCATTTCTAAGAAAAAAAATTGGTTGCCTGTAAAGTCGGTATACGGGCGAAAGTTTTACGTGACAACGACTTTGAGTGGTAAAATAATTTTCGTATAGTAGTCTCTCGCTCTTAGGCGGGCTAACCATGCCCGAGTGGAAGGGACGCATGCCTCTCACTCGCTCTCATTGTGAGCGCATAACGTGAGCGGAGCGTAACGCAGTTTCTTGAAGTGTCACCCGGCAAACCAATTTATAAGACGTTGTCACGTCAAAAAATGTTCAAATAGGTCCAGCCGTTTTGGAGATTACCCGAAACAAATGAACAAACAGACATATCGACAGTATTAAAAAAAATGTTGGTATTTGTAGCACCACAGATATATGTATGTATTCACCAAAAAGTATTTATTTTAATATTATATACACATACTTTATTTTTATAATACGTAATATATCACATATCAAAAATTGGAAACAAAACCAACGTAGAATAAAGTTTTTGGCGGGATTTCAGCCTGTCATATAGTGGATTTTATATTTTATTCATAATCTTGTGTTACTTGTCTCTATATTGTGTTAAATTGGTGACGTTTTATGTAATTTGGTTCGTTTATTGTGCATTAGTGAAATGACTGAAAAATAATACCACGGAGCATGAATTCTGTGGTATTAAAAATTAAGAAGATAAAAATTTATGAAATATTATATAGAGGATTTGGCGCTTATACCTTTACATTAACTTGGACATAGAAGAAAACTACCTATATTGACAACTTCAGAATTGGCAGTATGGGTTAATTCCTTCGACTGTCTTATTGGACGAATATTATTACTACTAAAATATTTGAATAGCAACACAAAATAAACTTTAGATGTTTACTATATAAACGTAACACGTATAATTAAAAATCGTGAACGAAACTAACGTAGAATAAACTTTTTGAATAGGAACACAAAATAAACAATGAAAATATTTTAGATAGAATATTATCGCGTTACCATGGCAACGTATATAATAATAATATAAATGAGCTATATAATAGTGAAAACATTTTTCAAATCAGATCAGTAGTTCCTGAGATTACCCCCTACAACGTCACAAACTCATAAACTTTACCTCTTTATAATAATAGTATAGATTAAATAGATTTCCGTTAGATTTACATTCTTATTATATGTATTTATATCATAGGGCGCAAACGCGAATGTACTTCGGATAACAACAGCCTGTATTCGTGAATTATATTGCTTCCCTCTATGACTGTAAAGTGCTCATGTGTAAACGTTAGATATTAAGCTCTAACATGAACATACTATGAATATTCGAAACATTAATATCTACCCAAGCATCCTCAATGAATATTTATTTACCCATACTTAACAAAATAATATCAAGAAGTTTAATAAGAAATTAAACGTTATGAATAAGTTTTATAAAATGAAGTAAACCACCCTAACATGATACGAGACAAGAGATAAAGCAAAAAAATTTCAAAACATATCTAAAATTACACCCACTAGCCAAAAAAAGGAGAAACTTTTATATGATATGTTTACTACAAATCTGTACCGGTAATAGCAATGTAAGTCTAACATGTCTGTTCTTGTTAAATATTTGTAAATAAAATCGTTACAGGTGTCTAGGACTAAGTAATAAAATATCTACATAATCAACTTTAGAAATATCTGTCTGTCTGTTTTTGTATGAATACCCATCACTGCTAAAATACTGCGTTCATGATAAAACTTCTTCAATAAAATTGTAAAGCATATCTTCAAGTGAGATTTAGTTTTAGTTTCATTAAAATCGGTTCGATCTACCCAAAATTATTGTACTTTTAATGAAGACACGACTTAAGTATGAGAGTAGATAAGTAAATTGGCTTATTACATTCAGATGATTTTATTGATCGCTGTTTTTTAAACAAGCACGCACGCACAAGGTCGTTGCACAGCTAGTTTACTATAAAATTGTAGTAAAAATCAGTGTACCACATCGTAGAAGGTACAAAATTTTCTTAAAAACCTAATTACTATCTATTAACAGCGAACCAAATGATGAATTACTCAAATACTTTTAAATAAGTGTGAATACTAAAGAATGGAGAAAGAAAATCAGGACGTTTTCTGTGATTATTTTGTACTAGCTAAACCCGCAGCTCCGCACGCGTCTTTTTTTTAAATTGCATTAAAGAATTATAAAATTGTGAGACTATCTACAATTATAGAAATGTTCTTTGAAACAATTGTAAGTACGACACGCACGCCACTTACAGTAACGTAATGCAACGTTTAAATTAGATATATAAATACTAATAGTGTGCCTAATTTACGATCAGCAACATATTTAGAATCTTAACCCACCATAAAACTACCTTAGTGCTCACTTACACTGTGTAAAGAACTAATGAAACAATAACTTAAAATATTATTATAGAGATTTACGTTTAAATTATATTTAGTATACATTTTATTTATAATTAAGACTTTGTGACTATACAAAAAACAAACGTTTGTCTGTTCTCCAAGAAATCGTAATATGGAACCGTTTTGGAGAGTGCACTGTGGGCGAAGCCACGGTTACCAGCTAGTATAAAATAAAATTTGCTCGAATTACTTTTTATAAGGTCAGCTATCGGCCAATAAAAGTTTCGTCAAAATCGGTCTAACCGTTTTGGAGATAGCACTGCGGGCAAAGCCACGGTTAACAGCTAGTCTAAATTTAAATAAACTAAATTACTTATTATGATGTCCGCTATCTGTTGGTGAAAGTTGCATTGCTGAAGAAGCCGCGGTTAACAGCTACTCTAATTTAAAATAGCCTAAGTAACCCGCTGTAATTTCAGCTATTTGTCAGTGAAATTCCCGTTAAAATCCTTCCTGAGATTACCCAGAACAAACATACATATAGGCAGACCGACAAAATATTTAAAAATTACATTTTTGTTATCAGAAGCGTGTATACTTTCATACCTAATCAGTCATTTTTTTTATTTTGATATTACATACAGACAATTCATTTTTATTATATGTATAGATACAGATGAAAACGGTTTCCGCCTACATGCTTGGCTTTAACTCGTAAATATTAAAGGCAGTGTCATCACCGCAATTGTCCTTGGAAAGAGCAATTACGAAGGTAAAGTTGCACCATTTAGGACAACAGGCTACTGTGAAATATGTCGCTAGCAGGAGTTTATTACGCGTGTAGCGACCACCACACTTAATGTTGTATTGTTATCGTTCAAGAAACCAAAAACTGTATGCAAATTGTATTGTGCCCTTTGAGCCCCTGTCCTAATTTGATTATTATATAAAATATTGTCGACGTCAATCCTGTATTGGTTATAATTCTAATTTAAAGAATGTACCTTGTGTAATGTGACAATCAGTGCTGAAATATTGTACTATTCATCATTACTCAGTAGATATCAACAAACATATCAAAGATATATTAGATTGCGTTGCAGAAAACCTGCACGCTTAATATATTCTCAAGAAAATACATAAATGTATATATCTATCGCCATTTGGAATCACTAGCACATTATTGACAGATAAAATGATTATGTTTATAACGTCACTAGTGAATTATTAAGACAAATATGAAAAAAAAATTAATAAAAAACTCGGGAACAAGAGAATACGTCACGAGAGAAGTCACGTCATGCTTCATATTATATAGTGTCCGAAGTACGATCTTTTGCAGTATTAAAAACAAAAACAATTTCCTTTTTTTATAACACTAAAGTTCGTCAATATTAACTAAAGAAAAGAAAATCAATCGAGAAACAGAGAGGAAAGATGGAATTAACTGTTTTTCCTCTGCTTATTTATATATAGGATTATGTAAAACCGGGCTAACTTACGATTAATATGATTAATCAGTAAAAGCTGTAAATTTTTAAAGTACCATTATAAAGATCATTGAAAATTGGGCAAAACTCTTCAATAGTTCATTTATTTTAATCGAATATAACACATTACATACACGAATAAATAAAACTCACCGATACATTTATCGTATTTTCACGTAGCTAAGGTCAGAGATAAAAGTCCCAGAATCTGCAAAATATGAATTGCTCCCGACTCATAAAACATGGTGCTTGTTCGACGCTGAGGGAAACAATTTTCGCCGAATAAGCCCTTTTGTTAGAATACTTGATTTCGATTCTTACCTATTGTGTATCTTCATTACTTCAATTAAGCCTGATTCATATAAATGGCTTAGATAGAACTTAGTTTTTTTTTTTTTTATCAAACTGAAAAAACTCAATTTTTCCGATAAAAATACATGGAGGAGTTGTTGAGGCGAATATGCTTGGTACACATATACGTTTCAACAACTCAAACATATATGAATAGTTAGTTAGCTAGGTTTGCTAAGTTAGGTCGCCTTTTTGCATGCAACGGGCAACAGCCAAGCCGAGGTGTGCCGTGCACCCTTGAGCTGGTTGCCAATATAAAATCGGCTGAGTGCCTTAAGCGCTCGCCTTAGTAGTCCGGTGAAGCTGTTAAGACCTTGCTAGGTCAATAGCGTAGTCAGTTCGAGAAAAAAAAAATAGATTTTTTAGCATCAAAATTTAGATAGTAATTTAGGTCTTTTTGGAAAACTGAAGATATTGATTTTATAGGAGATACTAAAAGAAATTGTGTAGTAATACCATAATGAATTGAGAAATAACAAGGCTAAAGGCAATATAGTACTATAGGTTTCTAACTATTCGAAATATCAATTTTATTCTAAAGACTATATGTACGTAGAGCATACATTAGAATATCAATTGCTAACTTACGATTTGTATTCTCGAACACATTCTTAGTAATCGTAGATGAAAAAGTAGCTCGGTGAAGCTGTTAAGACCTTAGTAAGTCCATAGTGTGGTCAGTTCGAAAAAAAAAACCTTGGATGAAAAAGTCACAATTGTACGTATGACCTTGGATCTTGGGTTATATTTGAATCGTTGAATATGATCTGTTCCACGTGTCGGATATTTATATGCACATATTATTATTATCTAAGCTGTATTGAATTAAATGTTACGTGGATTTCTTTTATCTTAAGTATTCCGAATGAAATATCACAAAGAAAAATATTAATGTTAGGTGAAAATTTAAAAAAGTCAAGTTTATATATGTAGCTTCACAAAGAATAATATTTTTCATTGTGCTCAATTTGCTTGTCTAATTAGCTTATCATTTTGTCAATCCTAAGAGCGTTCGCCAAACAAGTATATGTTATAATGGTATAAATTAAACAGATAGCCTGGCTACGTGTTGATACTCAGACAATTCTCACCATCGGTCCTCATGTCATCACTAAGAATCACCGCGTTGGCGTAAAGTGTGGGGACCAGACATGGTCTCTGACGTTGCATGACGTGCGACTTACTGACGCTGGGCAATACATGTGCCAAGTCAACACTGAACCGATGATCACACAGACACACAATTTACACGTCTTAGGTAAATAAAAATTCTCTTTCAAATAAATAATTAGTTGATTCTAAATATCCCTTAAATATTTTATAAAAATTGTAACCACTTCTGGTTTTAGAGTTCCTTTTGGAAAATAAACAGATAAAAATATACTTTATATAGGTATATTTTAATACACTAACAGAACGTTCTGCCCTGATAAAAAAATCTGTGACAAATTGAATACATAAACCTTCCTCATAAGTTACTTTATCTACTAGTGAAAACCGCATGAAAATCAGGTTATTAGTTTTTGAGTTTATCGCAAAAACACTGACAGATATGGCAGAGGACTTTGTATTGTAATATGTAGTGATTTTGAAATGTTATTTGCTTATAAAGTAGCGAATTTTGAAAAAAAAAATTCCGATTTAAAAGTAAACTATTTTAACTCTAAACTGTTTCCAAATTTATTAGTTCCGCCAGATATCGTTACTTCAAGCAGTAGCGGTGAAGTTATAACACATGAGGGCGATAACGTAACCCTTCATTGCGCTGCCTCCGGCACTCCACCTCCTACGATTATTTGGAGACGAGAGGATTCCGCTTTGATGAAAATCGGAACTAAAATGGGTACGTTTAACTAAGTCTCAACCTTGTAAATCTATACAAACATTTGGTATAATCTATAATAATCATCTTAAATTATCAATGTCAGATTTTAAATTTAAAAATATGATTGGGTAAGTTTAAACGTTCAAAGCGAGGGTGGTAGACGCCTGACTTAGAAAAAACTCTACCACCATGCTATGGTTGCATTACGATGATATCTTTCATCGAAATCTTCAGGTCATTTGCTAGAATTTCAACCTACGTCGATCAACGCAGCGTCTGAACACTATAAGCCATTCCTTAAATAACATAAAACTGATAATATACTATAAGTACCAATTTTATTGTAACTTCCATACACGAAGAGTATTATTACTATTCATCATAGCGTCGTGTTTAGGCTTGGTGCGTTCCAGAATCAGCCAATGTATATCCAGTAACCAACGTGAAAGATTATATAAAGGGTTATATGTTGATAAACTCGTCACGGTGACTCTTTTTTAAGTCTGTCGCGTTTCGAGATCTGACAAGCGATAAATTTTCGATCTTATATTGGGTATCATTGTGTTTCCATTGCAACACTAGGGGTGTCGCAAGTGCGTTGCCAGCCTGTTGGGAGCGGGGGCAGGAAGGGAAGAGAAGAGAGGGAAGGTGAGGAGAAGTGTGCCTCCGACGCTCTCACTGACCGAAAGAAACGTAACAATGCAAGCATTACTTGACATCGGTTTTCTGTGAGAGGGTGGTGCTACCCCGGACGAGCCAGTAATAGCTTCAGCTCTACTATCTGCATAAAATAAATAAAATAACCTGCATATAATAAAAAGGATTATTAATTTCTTCAGCCTATATAATATTGGTACCTATTCTTACTTAACTATATACCATATAGACCATGAAATACTTTCATTCATACGTTTTAAACCTGGCACATAATTTAAAAGTTATATGATATTTGCACACACAATTTTTCAATGTATACATACACTTCACCCTGTCGCATCACATCGCCTTTGTTCATATCCGACAATGCAAACGTCAATTCGAATTCACATCCATACGAAATATGTGAATTAATTCCAATTGCTCGATATAATATTGAAAAATGCTTATTATTTTGTAAAGTGGGTATTATTCTTGTACGTTAATTTACTTATTGAATTCAAAACCTAATAACGTTATGATGTATGAATGAAGATATTAGATAATAATTGAATTCGCATACCACAATAACTAGAGTGTTTCAGTGGGAAAGTGGAGTGGAGTGTGGTTGAATCTGACTACAGTTAACCGAGATATGAATGGTGCCTTCCTTTGCATCGCAACTAACGGAGTACCTCCATCAGTTAGCAAGCGTATACTTCTACGTGTTCTGTGTAAGTTAATGCAGAATATATTGCATAAATAAATTATTTATTGCAATTAATATGACAGATAACCCTTTTATAAACGATTTATTGTTTAAACAAAGTTTTTATACACTTTGCGACTTATCTATTTATGTGTAATTTGATATAATGCTATAGTTAAACTAAAATAATGTAATAATCAGAGCCATCTTTACTTCACTTATAAAATGTGAACATACAATGGGCATCTGTGCGTTAATTTCCTAGCCAACATAGGTCAACCGCAAAAGATAAGAAGGTGAAAGACCTTTTTCAAAATGGAAATTGACAATAAAATATCTACGATCAACTACCTAACTAAGAGTTGACATAACAGTAACGATTATAATTAATAATGTTTCCATCTAAAGAGTGTGAAAAATGAAATCCTCATAATTATTGATTGATTTGTTTCTATTTTATTGAAATAAATAAATAGAATATATGTAAGTGTACATTGCGTTATTTTTAGTTAACAAAGCCGGGTGTAGTTTGTATTTTTATTTCAGTCAAGAGTAAATGTAAACACGATTTTAATATTTTACAGGTAAACCCTTGGTAAGGGTAACACAAAAAATGACAGGTGCCTTTTTAGGGGAGTCAGCAGTGATAAAATGTAAAATTGCGGCATTTCCACCGCCTACCGTATACTGGACACACGAGGGCGGACACAAATTATTAAATGGTTGCTATTACTATTCTAATTTTATTAATATTCAATTATAACGTTCTTAAGTGATGTGGATTACAAGATAAGAACGATTTCGCGTAAATAATAAACAGGAGAAACATACATACTTCCATAAACACTGTCTATTAACATATTTCTTTTGTTGAGTATTCGGTTCTGAAAACAGTATATTAACAATTGTATTATCTACAAATTATAACTCTTTTTTATATCATAGGAAGCAAACGAACAGGTGGGTCATCTGATGTTAAGTAATCACCACCGTCCATAGACCCATTCATGTTGAAGCCAACAATAGCTTCAGCGTGGCTCTGCCACCTACATAAAAAGACTCCAAAGAACATAGAACATTAACGCCTACAGCGTATATATATATAAATGAATCTCCCTTATGGCTCATGAAATTAGCTGAATTTTGATTTTATTTTTTTAAAAGCAAGCATAATCCATGTTTTTGTAGATTAAAAGATTGAAGAAAATACTACAAATATTGGGACTTCCTCGCAATGTTATGAAACGTTTTGAAGATGTCACCTTGAAATCCCAAAAAAAGATTAACTGATGTTTTAATATTTAAAGCATACAATTAATTTAATTTTATATGACAGGTTCGAAATACCAAGTATTCATAAAGTCAAAAAGTTACGTACACATCGCAGAATTTCAAATCAACAATATATCGAGGAAAGATATCGGTCCATACTTTTGTCATGCGGAAAACCCTATAGGCTCGTCGTATGACGATATGACACTTTACAGTGAGTATTCTCAAATTTGTTTATATCACTTCTATTTAGGTGATAAAATCGTCACCTTATCAATTTCTCGATAGCATTGGTTGATTTTCGAGAGACAAATTAGTAAATCTGTACGCAAAGAATCAATTAAATATCGAGAAAGATGGTCTCTGGTTTTATATTAAACTAGCCCCTGCCCGCGACTTCGTCCGCGTGGTAATAGTTACTATGGGCTAACGCTAACACGCAGCAGAAGCTGGAAAGGAAAAACAATCCGATTTTGAATCATTTTGCATCTGTGCTCCGCTCCTATTGGTCTTAGCTATAACCTTCCGCGATAAATAACACTGAAAGAATTATTTAAATCACACAAGTGGTTCTTGAGATTACCCCCAAAAACGTCACAACGTTACAAACTCACAAACTTTACCTCCTTATAATACCATTATTAGTATTAAGTATAGATATCCATTTTAAATTTTTGGTAAAATATTTTTAATTTCATTAACAAAGTTAAGTTATGATATAGATGTCCCAAAAGAATACTCGTAAATGGTAGTGTATAATCGTTTTGTTGTTACCACGAGCTGGCACATAAGGTTGCCATAGCAATTATTATAATAGAAAAAATGTGACAATACAACATGGAATAAAAGAATATAGCTCCTGAAACAATTTCGGGTATTTTATTTAAAGTACAAAAGTATCGCCGATAGATTGGTTGTGAATCGTACATTTGGTCCTTCGGAGCTGGATTATATATCGGCAGGCGAATAAAATTGATACTTTTGTCTTGGGTGGAACTCGAAACGGTGGAGCGTTGCAGTAGCGTATTCGCATTCAGGAGCACTGGTGTAAGGGCACTAGTAGGAAGCGGTTGCAGACAATTTCCATAGTGAGTTTTGTCAAAATACAATTGATGTGGTAGACGGAGCCGGGAGATGTTGGTGTCCGTTCGTGGGAGCTATCGGTACATGAAATAGACAAACTGAGGCACGGACGGAAGTAGAAACTTGGACATAGTTGTCCCATAATACAAGTAGTGAAGTGTTAGATTGTGAAGGTGGTAATAATAATATAAGGTGGTATAATATTTATATGTAGCAGTGTAAACGGAAAACCAAAAAGTTATTGAAATTTATTACTTCTAAAGAAAAGGTGTTGTGTGTTTCAAGAATAGATTAGACAATATAGAAGTAATTTCGGATTGTGGAAACTTGTAATATTTACTTTAATTGTTGCATATTTGAATTGGTAATATTTGTGTGTATAGTACTTTTGTAATTTGTGTCACTTCGTCAAATTTTGTATAAATATTTATTTGTTATAAGTATGGAGGCGCTACTTAATTTCCAGTTAGATTTAAGTTCGAGAATAACAAAGGCTTATAAAAATTATAAAAAGAGTTCTAAAGAAAGGTTAGCGGTAAAAGGTTATATTGATGCGCGTTTGGATTCTTTGGAACAGTTATGGTTAGAATTTTTATCGGGTCATAAAGAGATTATGCGTAATTACAGTCCACGAGAGCTAAAAGATACAAATTATTTGACAGATGATCTATATAGTACAACTGAAGAAATATATATTGATTGTAAGTGTGAATTAAAACAGGTTTTGGAGAAATTCAGTAGTGACCAGCAAACTGTGTCGACTGCTAAGTGTGCTCAAGTTAAATTACCTAAGATAAATATTCCAACATTTTCGGGCAAATATTCGGAGTGGTCTACGTTTCGGGATTTATTTCTATCACTGGTGCATACTAATGATAGTTTGGTTGACGTTCAGAAACTGCATTATCTAAAGGGTTATTTAACGGGAGAACCTGAGCCGTTACTTAGATACATTCCGATCGTAAACACTAATTATAATAAATGTTGGAATATATTGGAGGAACGATATAATAATAAGCGATATGTATGTCATCACATTTTACAAAGATTGTTAGGTCAAAGGAATATTGTAAACGAATCAGCTAGTAGCTTAAAAGCGTTAATAGATACCACAAATGATTGTTTACATGCGTTATCTAATCTTGATGTAGACATAAAGAGTTGGGATGTTATGGTCATACACATATTAACGTCGAAGCTGGACCCAGAATCCAGAAGACAATGGGAATTTAATGTTAATCAAGGTAGTTCATCAGATGAACTTCCTTCATATAAGCAGTTCGAGGAGTTTATAACAAATCGGTATCGGGCTATTGAATTCCTGGAATCTGGATCCACTACAAAACGAGGTCAGACTTCTGAGGATTATGTAAAGAGAACGATACATGTAACAAGTATGAGTTGTGAGTTTTGCTCAGAGGAACATAGACTTAGTTTTTGTAAAGGGTTTGCTAAGGAAACCGTTGATGCTCGCCGTAAATTTGTAGGAACTAACAGTTTGTGTTTTATCTGTTTGAGAAAAGGTCACGTAGCTAAATATTGTCGGTATAAATGGCGATGCAAGATTTGTGGACGGAAACATCATTCCCTCTTACACCCACAGGGCAATGTGACAAATGTTGACGTTGACAATAACAATGGTTCAAGTGATAAAACTTCTGCTGAAGATATAGTCACAAACACCAAAGATACAGTAATTTCATGTTTATCGACTGGAGAGGTATATAGTCATCAGTTGTTGCCTACTGCTTTGGTCATGGCTAAATCGGAAAGAATAAGTTATCCGGTACGCGCATTGTTGGATCAAGGGTCACAATCTTGTTTCATAACGGAGGAAATTGTTGAGCTGCTAGGGTTGACAAAATATCCTGTAAGAGGACAGATCTCAGGGTTAGGTGCACAGACGTCGACATGCGAGGCGATAGTCAATATAGATATAGAATCACGAGTAAATCCAAACTTCACGGTTAAAATTGAAGCTTATGTGGTAAAAACAATTACTGGTCTATTGCCAGCGTGCAAGATCGAGTGCTCTATGCCAAAGATTAAAACGCTGACTCTTGCAGATCCCGAGTATAATACTCCAGGTAAAATAGATTTACTCTTGGGAGCCGGTGTGTATGGGAAAATAGTACAGTCTGGAGTGAAAAGGGCTCAAATGGGATCACCAGTGGCACAAGCTTCGGCTCTTGGTTGGGTTTTGTTTGGAGAGATCAAAACCAAAAACGAGTCTTCTATGGTAAAGGTATTGCATAGCAGCATGGACGTTAACGAACTTCTGAGAAAATTTTGGAAGCCTGAGTCAGAAGCAGAGTTACCGAAACAACAAATTCTGAAAGAAGAAGAAATACAATTTGAGTGTACCTTTCCCAAAAAACTTTATGGGAACCAAAAGGGACAATATATGTTAAAATTGCCATTTCGAACAGGTGAGCCTGAGGTACCTAACTCAAAAGCGGTCCCTGAAAATAAAACTTTACAGATTACTCCTTTGGGATTTCGTCCGGTCCGTACCGAGCAGTCACAGTACTCCAGCAATTGCCAATAGACGAAAATGCCTATTGTCCTATACCTTTTAACAGGGTAATCGCAACCTATTATATGGATTGCTTATTAACAGAATGTCAGACTATAGCAAAGGAGGTACAATTATATCGGGAAATATACGAATTAGTATCTAAAGAAAAATATTAATTACTCAAAAGGTTGAGCAAAAGTGGCAATTGGATGAGCAAAAATATCAACAGTTTTAGCACACGTGGAGGCCTGAAGCAACTCTAGGCATCAGTCTGTAGTTAATGGTGATACTGGCGATGTAGATGATATGCTGATACTGACCTCGGGTTATTATTTCTAACCGTTAAACTATTGGTGACTTCGTCATTTCGAATTTGTAAATTGATTAATTTTTGGACTTTTTAGAAGGGGTTTATAGTGACATTGGTCACAGGAATACTTTATCAAAATTTACCACATATGTAGATTGAGAGATTGAGACATTGTGGTAGTAAGAGAGGATGGTTTTCCTACATTCACGTGGTTGATTGGGAATAATAGAGCTTTTTCGGGTTGGTTGGTTAACGGTGTAGTAATTTCAAATATCAAAAAACGGATTTCTTAAAGAACTGATTGTATTCAGAAGTTCAAAATGTTAGATTATAAAAAAATAGTTTATAACGTAGTTTTAGTTAAGGCTTTTCCTGTTTATTTTATTGTTTTTTAAGTGGCTATCTAATGTTACGGTGGGCGGAATAATAAAGAACATTGATTGTTCTTGGTGGGCGGTATGTATAATCGTTTTGTTGTTACCACGAGCTGGCACATAAGGTTGCCATAGCAATTATTATAATAGAAAAAATGTGACAATACAACATGGAATAAAAGAATATAGCTCCTGAAACAATTTCGGGTATTTTATAAAAAGTACAAAAGTATCGCCGATAGATTGGTTGTGAATCGTACAGGTAGCCTGAAGCTTTTCAAAGACTAATTGATTACATTTGTTAGTAGTGATTGGACATTAATTTGCTTAAATTAATTATCAGGTTTAATTGGAAATTCTTGTTCGAAACCAGTTAGCTATCACGTAAAACGAAATTAATTATCTTCAAAAATAAACTGTGAACCCTGTTACCCAAATATAACCAATTAATTGTGGTATTATTAATTAACGTATCGGTTATCGTTATAACAATGTTAATTAAAATATTATACTATATCAAGAATGTAAAATGGCTACATCGTTACATACAACAAGAGTATATATTTCAGATATTTACTATTCATGTGAGATGAAAATTCAGGATTTTGACCTGTAGTTATAGCTGTATATATAATCAAATTATTAATAGTAAGAAGTAATTTTAATAAAAACTAAATAAAAATAGGAGAACATATTATTTATACTAATATTATAAAGAGGTAAAGTTTGTGAGTTAGTGAGTTTGTGACGTTGTAAGGAGTAAGTAATCTCAGGAACTACTGATTCGATATGAAAAATTGTTTCAATGTTATATAGCTTATTTATCGAAAATGGTTATAGGCTCATCACGCTTAAGACCAATACGAGCGGAGCACCAATGAAGAATATTTAAAAATCGGGGTTTATTTCTCTTGAGAGTTTTTGCTGCATGTAATCCCAAAGTAAACTATTCCACGCGAACAATACTGGAAACATAGTTTATATTCACGCTAAAAATTGCAAGATAATAAAGAGTTATAACTAATATAGGCTTTAAAATAATCTTAAACAATTTATATTTAGTGTATTTCAATATACATCTCAGTAGGATTTGCATTATTTAGCATTTGTTTACAAGAAACAACAGAATCGAGAGTAAAATGAATAATATTATGCAGAGTTAAAAGACTTATTATTCATGCTACTTGATAAATAATTTACAATACCACTTGGCAGTTATTACTTTTATATGGACATAACAAAAGGATAAAGCGTGTAACGTAAAGAACAGTATAAAGCGTTCAAGTATCTTAAGGAGAATACTTTTAATTTATCCAAATAAAATCATTATCAATTATTTTGCTTAACAGTTTCAATTACTATTTTTTAATCTTTTTTCTATATGAACATATGTTCTTTTGAGGTATAGGTACCTACCACGAGACGGCCCGTCAGATTGTCCTTTGACATATTTATTTTTAAGTTGTTAAAACTCCGATTAGGGTATAATCAGTGACAATGTTGTAGAAAAAAACCTTTGGAACATGCCTGTTTTTAATTTCTTATAGTTTATCATTACTGCAATTTGAAAAACATTCAGTAACACATAAATTACTTTCAGACGTTATTGTGAATTCCACGAGTACCTACGTGTAATAAAATTATACTAGGTAATATTTTATTCAAAAAAAACTGTTAACACTAGAACTCGATAATAGATAATGTGTACAGTAACGAGCCAATCATCAGATTAACTGATTCGATTTATTTACATGAGGAATCGGCAATCATTCACATTTACTCGCAGCGCTTATTTTTAAGTCTATCTTAACCTAAATTCTAGGTTAAGTTCTAACTTAGGTCGGTAAATTAAACAATCTTTTTAACATATCACCATAGTTAATTTAATCGTAAACCGGATAACCTAAAGAAAAACTAGTTTCTCCGCTTTAACGGTTACACTGACGTGGCTTGTTATATTTTATGAAATAATTTCTTCCTGTATAGCCTTGGCTACGACAACAACAACATCTACAACATCGAAGACAACCACGACACCTTCAACAACAGAAGCGATGCAAGCTTGTAAGTACTTCTTAGTATTCTCAGTTATATTTTGAGTTCTTCCAAAACTTTTGTCATATAATGCAGTAGCTATAAATATGTTCTGTGTAATCGTTTACCATGTTATTACATCTAAACTAGAGACCATCACAATGCGAATGAAGAATATCATTCTGTTGTAGGTTGCCAACATTTTTTGAGAAATATAACGAAACATATTTTTGAATGGGAAAGACATAAAATGTTTCCAAGAAAAAACATATTTTTATTGTAAATTGGTCAATAAGAGAGGCGTAACCGATAAAGTATGTAGTATTTGTTTATTATCAAGTTCTACTAACGTCTCGCCTCCACAAATAACAATCTGACAGGAAAACATAAGTGCTTGAATCTTCTTACGAAAGATATGTTCACGTTTCCTTTATTTCTAAATTTATCTGAAGAATTTCTGAAACTATTGTCTGTACACTTTAAGATTACTTCATATTAATATCTAACTTAAAAATAGGACGATAACTTTTATTGGAAATTTTCAATCATATAAAATTAATTAAAATTAAATTAATATAAAATTGTGATAACTTAATTATTTTAGTTAAATCATCGGGTGCCATGGCAGAATTGAAATCGTACTTTTCAGATATTTATTAATCTATTTTAAAATGGCGGTGCACATTTTGTTATTTAACATGTATTTTTAACAACTACATTATGCAGCCGTTGTGCCTTTTCCTCAGACACGGGTGTTCTGAGACTGTGAATAGGATAGGTTTTTAATTGTCCTTGGTATTTTTAATTTTTTTTTCTCAATCTGGTTACGCTATTGACCTAATCTTAACAGCTTCACCGGACTACATTTTTAATTATTGCTTTTATTTATGTTTTCAGCATGACTTAATCTTATTTTCGGGATGTATTTATTAGCAACATAATTACGAAGGTTTTTTTTAAATGTTATAGAATCATTGTTTTCAAATTTTTTGTAGCAATTTTGTGGTGGTTTACCTACATTTACTAGTTTTACATGAACGTTTTATCATCTTTTCTTATTTGAATTGCTCGCCTTTTTTGGTTTCATCTACTTTTTGTATATATTGATTTGTATATGGTATGTATATTGTTTCCATTTTTAATATTTCTTATTTATCTATGTGTTTATTTGCTCCAGTTTTGTAATGTTTATATGATAATTATTGTCACGCAATTTTAATACATTATTGGTTTTATTTTTTTTAAATTTAAGTAACTATTTATTGTTAATTAATATCACCATTTCTTACCTACTATTTTTCTTAATAGACGTCGAGCTTGAAGTGAGTCTTCACGATGAAGGTCAACGGTTGTTGGTGGAAGATAATTTAGCTGTCTTGAGCCAACACCAAATGCAAAACATAGGTAAAATAATGTAACAATTTTACATTACATAGCTTTTAAGTTTTTGTAATGCGATTATCTGACCTTGCCATATAATTCGTACTTACTAATAAAATTTGTTCGCCCCTGCACACTAGATTAGGCCCCCTCGGCAGCGGCTTAAGCCTAGGTCCGTTCCATAGGTGTGGAGTCCTTGAGTGCGCTGCTCGCGCGATAGTGACTCTTTTTTTTCGAAATGACTACGCTATTGACCCAGCAAGGTCTTAACAGCTTCACCGGACTACGTGATAGTGACTCAAAGTCTTACATCACTGCGACTACATTTCACATACACGCTAACACGCTAACACATGACATGGAAGGGTTTTGTTTCTTTCCCTTAACGAACTGAAATAGTTTAAAAAATTATCCGATACGATATATATATATATGAGTTGTCGAGGTACATATATGTTGCAAAAACTCATATATATATATATGATTAGTTAGCTTAGGTTAGCTCAGATAGATCGTGAAATGCATGTAACAGGCAACAGCCCAGCCGAGGTGTGCTGTGCACCCTTAAGCCAGTTGTGAAATAAAATCGGCCGAGTGCCTTAAGCGCTCGTCTTAGTAGTCCGGTGAAGCTGTTAAAACCTTGTTAGGTCAATAGCGTAGTCAGATCGAAAAACAAATAATAATAAAATTCAGAAGGCATTGTAGTACGTACGTAAACAAACAAGGTACAATACTTTTATGTAAAAATGGGAAATGTACCAATCCAAGTACAAACTGTTCTTTGTCCTCAGATTTATCACCAACTTCGTGACCTGAACAAGACCCAAGCCACTGGTCAATGTGGTCTACGGGTACAGCTCACGAACCATCATCTTTTCTTATTATGGTTGTCTATTTTGCTTGTATACGACGATAAAAAGTAAAAAATAAGTGTATATATTGAACTGTTTCAAAAGTTTCACATTATTTAATAAAATCGTAATTAACGAATTGTGGTATAAAAACGGTATATTATATTATTGAATAAATGTAAGTATATTTGTTTCTAGGTAAGATTAATCAATAATCATTATTTATATCTATACTAATATTATAAAGAGCTAAAGTTTGTGAGTTTGCGACGTTGTGAGTTTGTAACATTGTAGGGGGTAATTTCAGGAACTACTGGTCCGATTTGAAAAATTGTTTCAGTGTTATATAACTCATTTATCAAGAAAGGTTATAGGTTATAGATATTATATATCATCACGCTAAGACAAATAGGAGCGGACCACCAATTTAAAAATATTTAATAAAAAGGGATTTTATTCTCCTTGAGAGCCACCGCTGCGTATTAGCGTTAGACAAAGTAACTATTACTACGTGAACGAAGTCGCGAGCAGGGGCTAGCTGTTTATACAGACTGAAACTTTAGACAGTGCCAATATTTTTTGAGGCACACGATTCTCGTTCTAAATCAATAAAAAAAATAACAGCTCTGATGTAATTGTCTGATGTCTGTCTAAATGTCTGATGTAATTATGTAGAAAGACAATTTTTTTTTTATTACATATTGGAGGCAAACGAACAGGCGGGTCACCTGATGTTAAGAGATCACCGCCGTCCATAGACACAAGCAACACCAGAGGAGTCGCAAGTGCGTTGCCAGCCTGTGTTTTGGGGGAAATGGGGGAAAGGGAGAGAAGAGGGGAGAGGAAGGGAGATGGGACTCCGGCGCTCTTACAGACCGAACGAAACGCAACAATGCAAGCACTGTTACTTCATGTCGGTTTTCTGTGAGAGGGTGGTACAACCCCGAGCCAGCTGACCCATTTGTGCTGAAACTTATAATAGTTTCAGCGTGGCTCTACCACCTAGACGTAAATTACACGTAATCCTTGAAGCGTCTATGTTAAAGCATAGTGTCAGTGATCGACGGGTTATTTCACTTTCACTTGAAAGTGAACTTGGGAAGGGCGTGAACATAACAAAAGGGTTTATTGTTCGTTTTATTATCGAAGGTTATTGACTCCGGGTCGTCTATTACAGCTTACGGCACCGGTCATTGCAAAGTGCAAAGTCTTAGAACAAACTTTAACTTAGGTTCTCTTTATTCTTTATTAATATTTGTTGTAATATTATTATTTTATATGTTAAACGTGACCATGAAGTATTATATTCTAGAATACTGCTAATGTTTAACCTTTTATCTGGTTTATATATCTAAATAAAGTGATAGAGTTCTATCCTTGTGTGCGCGTGACGCTAAAAGTACTTAATAGATCTCGATCAATTTCTTTTAAATTTTATTACTTACACACCTGGTCCTTACAAAAAAAATCAGAATATTTTATATACAGTTTATCTTCTTCTTCATATATCTTATATAATTTTCTTTTGTACCTGTGTATGTCACTGAACTCCTCCTAAACGGCTGGACCGATTTTGATGAAATTTTGTGTGCGTGTTCCAGTGGATCTGAGAATTATTTAGATTCTGTTGGACCCTAGGGGGCGCTGTGGTCGGTCAATAGATTTTTTTCATTATCAGAGTGAGAAGTTCGCAGGGTCCACAGGGGATAATAATATAATATATATTTTTTTACAATTTAATATATATAGTATATAAAGTATTTCTTGGAGGAGTGGGGCAAGCGGTGTGATACGCATACGCATGATTATTGATTATTAAATAACTCAAGACAATCAAATAACACAAAATTATGAATAAAATATAAAACACACTACATGACAGACTAAAATCCCGCCAAAAATTTATAATTATAGTTGTCTGTTAGATTTTAACAACGTTACATTTTATTAAATTTAAATCTATGCTTTTTGAGATTAGAATTATCTGAATAAGTTCCAAGAAACAACCAAAACATCATTTAAGCGATTAAATCGCTGTGATAGAGTTTCTATAAAAATTTATATTTGAAATTTATTTGAGTGGAAATTCCCTAACTAAATGTCTAGACTGTGCTCACTGAAGTATAAAAAGGATTCCAAGTATTTTACAGAAATAAAAAAATCACTCATGCATAAAAAAATCTGAAGCTTGTTTAAGTTTGTTTGTTTTTACGTTTTCATAACTTTTTGTAGATCCCTTGTCAGCTGTATAAGACCACAGAGTTTTCATCAAAAAAGATGTGCTGTTTCAGAGTGATAGATTAATGCGAACGAAGTCGCGAGCATAAGCTAATTTGTTTACAAAAACGAATTATTGTATTTATTATATATTCCTTCATTGACCTATTCATTATTGATAAAAAGTATTGAAGACGATTAACATCAATGCTTAACTTAAGCTTGTTGATAATTATATGTATGCATTTTTTCGATAACACACAATGGAAAGCAAATTTTGATATTACAAAGTGCGTGTATAAATAATATTTGTGTAAAAGTAATGTATTTCTGAAAATTATTATTTAATTAACAAATTCTAATAGACCGATGGTCTTAATGGACCGTAGTATAGAGTAATTAATGATAAATTAACATTGTAAATATATAATTTGGAATTTTAGAATAATAAACAATTTTAAAGTAAATGTGTATATTTTTTAAATGTCTATTGAGTAACATTTATGAAGACATTAAGATGCCGTCGAAATAAATAAAACCAAACTTTTCCCTTCTTGTTTCATTTTTTTTTTGTATGTATCATTGTATTTTAATATTTGAAATGAAGCTATAGATTATTGGGGCAAAAAAGCATATGTAGTCCGTAGACAAAATATACTTCTTTCTGTCTCCTCAGTGTACAAAGTCAAAGTGGAGTTCTCTACTATATTACACAGTATAAATATGAGAGACAGTACGGAAACTACGAACAAACGCTCGACAACTGGACTGTATATAAATTGGCTGGAGGCAGATACCCCTTGAAAATGTATGCCGAATGTATTTTCTTTATAATCGGGATAAAAGATCACTCACCTGATATAATATGTCTTCGCCGCCGTTGCCGATGGTGAGAGTACCAGTTATCCTCAAGTGGCTCGTATACCAATCACAAACACAATTCCGGACCGCCGTGTATACAGTGAAAACGAATTTAAGCGCAGATTCCGAACAAGTGCCGCCGTGCAAAACCGCCGTACAAGCGCAAGTGACCAGTCATCCCCGATTGTACGATGACAAACAATGTGTCAAAAAAAATAAAAATAATTTTGCATACCCCCAACCAATTTATGCCCGAACAATGCGCATCGATGAGAGGTTTTGAAGGTTCGACAGAACCGCGAAAATCGCTTTGAGGTCTCGTCGATGCGCATGTTGCGTGAGTGTGCCGCTACGAGCGTTTATAGGTAGTTTCCATACTGTCTGTTATGTGTACTGTGGTAATGTGGGCAACCGAAAAATATGCCATAGATTATATTGAGTAAACCCATGTGAAATTGCAGTTTCTTTTAGGTTCAATAACGTCAAAGTAATGAATGTATTGGCGTAGGACTATGAATATTCAAATCCGAAATTTTCATTAATTGTTCTAGGCTACTTATTTTCTGGGTTTAATTGATCCTTTATTTTTTTAAAAAGAAGAAAATTAAGAAAATGGTATGCTACAACAGGAATGTTAACAATTAATCTAACACGAGAAACTTTCTGAACTATATCATAATCTACCTATGAATTACAATCATAATCAAAGAATACGTAGTTCTATACCCAATTAGACAGTGTGGATGAACGTGTAACAGTGGCTTTAGTTAATAGCACAAGACGAGACGTGAGAGAGTTTCGTGACAACTGTCATTAATCAGCACTGAATGCAACTAATCCAGTATCAAGGCAACATGATATGTCGACAGTTCCTCTTGACCTATATACATCATATTTGTTTTATTTTTAACTGAAACAGTATGAAGAAATATGAAACTAAGATATCCAGGCATATATATATAAATAAATAAGTATAAATGATCTGCATAAATGTTAACATAATTTAAAAAAATTACACATAACAGGATTTGGAATAAATGTATACAAAAGACCTTATATGTTAAATTATTCAGGTATACTACTATAATACTTTAAAAAAAATTGAGACGTCATGCGACTCCTGGCAGATGTGAAACATCAAAATTGTTTTGTATAAGTAATATGCATAATAGAAAACAAAACGACAGGAATAAGTTATGGCATATGGAAAGGTAAAGCTAAAAAAATTACATATTAGTTCCATAAAATAATTATTGTTTATTTATTTTTTTACACAAATATTTATTTATGTATCATTTGGTGACATTTACCACAGGGTGTTAGGTCGTCGGCGTGTGCCACGTAACACTAGTAGAACAAGTGGCCTACAAGATAGGTTTGCAAATATTTTTGAGTATTCCATTAATAGTGCAATGTTCGTGTTTTGCGTCGCCGCGCCAACAATGAGGTTTACCCTCCCCATGTAGACGTTTCACATCAAAAAAACTTTATTTATGAAGCCTTGCATACCACATCAAACAACATTGGCATTTATCTATCATGAGTCTAAGCAACATATCTAATATGTATATAAAATGTCTTTTTTATTTACATGTGTGTATATGTCGTGTAAAATTCAAGCATTAGTGTGAGTAATGTATATTTTAATTAATTTAATGTACTTCTAATGCATTTTATATAAAATAAATAGCTTTCTGCACTTCTCCGCCATATAAACTTTAACTATGCCAAATTTCAAATTCATACGTTCACGGAGATCGCTTAAAAAGGGGTACAATTGTTTTGCTTCACGTATTAATATGCAGATTATACTATACAGAGTATTATATATTTAATTTTCAATCACCTCCATTAAAACGATTAGAAAAGTTATGATAAAAAAGCTAAATATGAAAGAAAATTTAGCAAATAAGTCAACAAAAGTTATCAGTGTCGGTCGTATCAAGCAATTAGGGTCACGGTAGATGAGATCGTGGACGAAAATAATAACATAATTGAAGAAGTGTGTCAGCTGTCTTTACGTTTAATAACATTATTTATCTCGAGACCCTCCTGCGATTGCTATCGATTTGTACATGTCCGATCAAAGCTTATTCATATTCCCAAGGTATTAATTCTGTCTTCTTCATACAATACAGAAATCGTTCGTGTGAAAAATACAAATATATGTACAGTGTACAATACATAAAAATGAACGCACTAAGAATGTTTAGTTGTATAAGTTATCAGGCGACATTCACGTGGAGTAAATAAGATGCCTTGTAGATGTCTCACTCGTTATCAATAAATACTTAAATCGCTAAACAATAACAACAAATATATGTTAGGCCAATTTACTAACGATTGTTAAATATTATTGTGCTTGTTTACAGTTACAAGACTTTAGGAGACATATTTTTTAGAATACCTATCATTTCGCGTACTAAATATATTTTGTATTGTATGTATTTGATAATATGAAATAATTACTTCTGTATATAAGACATTGTTTTATATAAATACGGCCGATCGAGTTCTCCTTTATAAGTGCAGTCTACCTACTCAGAATTGGTGACAGTTATATGTCCATAATGTCCTATGATTATGATGCTGTAATCTTACGATTCCGTAACCTTAATCACAAAAATTAAAAATGTAGAGTATCGTGTACCCGTGGACTTACAAATCGAATCTTTTTCACAGGTTGGATTGTTATTTTTTAATTAACAAGATACATGTATGATTAGCCTGCTAAATCCTAACTGCCAATACATAAAAATGCTACGGGTAATTCGATTGCTGATGCGTTCATACAAGTAGAATTATTAAATTATAATAAAAAAACTACGGTACAGATTATATAAAAGAAACCTGAATAGGATTGTTATTTTATTATTCTTATTATCGAAATTCTAACGTACTACATGACCATTGTGATTCTTTTAGTAGTAATACGCTCTATGACACATAGTGGTAGAAACTGTACAGATTTCGAAGTGGCATCGCCACATCCATCTCTGCCGCTAAGTAGTTAATTGCATTTGAGAACATACACAGATACACATAGCACTTTATCTTGGCTCTAATGAGTAGTGACTTTTATTTAATTGGCCACCATATCTATTCTTTGTATATTATGATTTTTTTTTCAATATACAATCATGAGTACAAACACTATATATGATGGGCATATGATTTCTCGTCTTTCAGTTTGCAGTATGGAAACCACACAAGTACAATTACAAATTACAGATCTCTGTAGTCACATTTAAAAAAAGGTATCACGCTTAGGAATCCTTTGCACGGGTAGCCTTTTGCATACTTCGATCGACGCTTGAGAGGTAAGAGCTAATCTTAGCGTTTAGAGTTAACCAGCTTTAAAAAAGGACGTTCAAGTTAGAGTCCTTCATATTAGTGATGCGTATTCTTAAAGTGAAGCTTTAGAAATAAAGAGCTAATGAGAAAAAGTTCATATCCCTATAAGACAATGTAGCTGGCAGAAGTAAATGCAGTCACATTGAAAATAATCGTAAAATATCATACATCGCATCGATTCTACTTTATTAAGTAACTAGCGGACCAGGAGGACGTTGTCCTGCCCTGATAGTAAAAAAAAACAATTGTAAAAAACCTTTTTCATGAATTACTTTATCTACTGGCGAAAACCGCATGAAAATCCGTTCAGTAGTTTTTAAGTTCGTCGCGAACAGACAGACGTGGCAGAAGACTTTGTTTTATAATATGTATGTGCACATTATAATTATGTAATTTGTTATTTAAAGTGTCACAAACTTATAAATTCAATGGCACTCCATGAATTCTATACAGTTTGTCTATAAATTGCACTAAACCAATAAATATCATTTAAGTAATCTTATTTTGATAAATGTAATTGTTACAGTACTCTTTTATTAATAAAAATTACAAATCATTCTTGAAAATGTAGGCCACAGCACAAATAAACAATAAGTAGTCATAGTTACTCGTATGGTAAGCAATGACCTTTAACCCTGTTGTTATTTTTAGTTTACAGTTATAATATAGTAGCTTCCTGGCATCTCTATCTCCGTTCACATATCAACTCGGTTACTATGTGCACTGAAACTGTATTTTATCTATGACATAGACTTAAGAATTCGATTCGATAGTCATAATGCATTTCTTTTATTTCATAATGAAGAACTACCGAGATCTACATGCTCGCTCTTAATTAAAAGTATAAATGTAACCGGTTCGATACTCGTTATAGCGAATTAAATCTAGTTGCTCTGGACTAATTAAAACTAGTCAGTTTGCTAAAAACGAATTAGCAAAGCAAACGGCATATGAACAGCCAATAACATTGAAGCACGCAAGAATAAGATAAGCTCATAAAGGATGTACCTACACTAAAAGTATCTGACACTCATCATAGGATGTTAGATTATCAACCCAAGCTTGAGTGCGGTTTCGTCATTACCTAGGTTCCTGGAAGATATAAGATAATTAGAAAAGTCTGAATAGAATGTTTAACTAATGACATAAATATTATTCCTAGATTCTTGAACCATACTTATCACGAAAGCCGTAGTCTTTAGATAACTAAAATGATAAAGAAATTGTAAAGAACTCATAAAAAATATGTATAATATTATATTGCAATTTTTGTCTAATAGGCCAGTCTGATAGGTTTTAAAGACCATCAGTAAATCACGTGTCATCATGTTGTTCAGAACAATCCGTTATCTTGCAACAACGACAATGTTTTGTAAACGTTTATATCGATGTAAACAAGTTTTAAGTAATTCCGTACTATGAACCATTCGGAGTTATTTTTAGACGTTCGAGTGTAGTGACATTTTCATTCATCAGGTAACTTTGACACGGAGCGACCATTTACTGCGCTACTTGTGGAGATCCGTATTTCAAGGGAAAATGTACTTGCAATACGCTGTATGTTGTAACCATTATATAATACTAAATAATATCATAGGAAACAAACAATTACAATTTATTTAAACAATATTTAAAAAAAAAGTTAAATTAAAAAGTGTTTATAATAATATTATCACAGAGTGAAAGTGGTATAAAACATTTAAATGTAAAGATTGCGAATTTTATTATATATATATATATATATGATACGCGATCAATTAAATATATACATTAAAGTGACAATTTGTGCTAAACAAGTCCTATAATATGAACTTATGTGTAGGAGTGTACCAGTGTTTGTCAACTTTTAATTAAGCAAAGAATAATAATAATAATAAATGTTTTCCATTTCTTACAGCTCTACATCGTCATGATATCAATTGGCACATATAATATGGTATATGCTGATCATTTTGACAGGATATACAGGATAAATGATAGATTGACAAGCTGCAGTGGATGGTTGTCTACGATTATATTTAATTTTTGCAATAACACATATAAAATAGTCAAAAGAGATACATCGCTTATGATAGGTGAGAAGTTTTGTAATACTTTTTGTACTATTCAATGATTTAAATGAAACAAATACTATGTCATAAATGTTGACACTAAAACTAGAACCAAGTGTGCGCCAAAGTCGAGTGATACCATTTTTGTGTTGGACAACAATAAAATTACAGTACTGTATTTACTCCACGATAAGCCTAGTGCATCAGCTCTCATTGATATCATGCCGCCCCACAAGCTTCATGGTAGTGGAATATGTACAAATTGATGTCGAAAGGCGGCAAATTTGAAAAAGTTACCAAGAAGAGATTATTTCCATATGCGCCTTTACTACTTTGCTTTACTTGGTATGCACCGAATGATCCCAAACACACCTAAGCATATATTACACCTAATGTATAGTAAGCCAGGATCCAATCACACATTTGTTGTATTTATTAATTTTTTTTTTACAGAAAGAATGGCGCCAAAAGATCTTCAAAAAGATACAAACAAGCGTCGGTTAGTAAGTGAAAAAAAATGGAATCGAGTAAGAAGACAAGTAGCCAACGAATGCTGCCTTAGGTCCTGTTCTGTTGCCGACATTATTATGTACTGTCCAAATGACGCTAAAATATTAATAGAAAATCCTGATATATTTGAATAACACAAAACAGAAAAATATGTAAGTACCATGTACTGTAATATATAGAAAAGTATTATTATTGATAAACGACGTAAGTGTAAATAAAGACTTTTGTAAGAATTTTGTTTTAATTTCATAATAACCCTCGTATTTAAAATTTAAACAGTACCGCTACAGAGAGTGTATAAAAGAATAATATTTATAAATAAAGGAATAATTATAAGTGGCGATAATTTTATGACTAATAACAAGGTCTGAGATTAAAAGAAGAAATCCCCTGACATATGTTATCAATTGTACTGCATTTTAAAAGATACTAAAGAAAACACAACAAGATGTCTTTAAATATTCATTTTTATATCGACATTTTTATGCTATAAGTTGTTAGTAAATAACAATGACTTTCTTTATAAACTTATTGGGGTATGAACCATAAATTGTCATTTGAATTATCTCCTTCGCCAAATTTTCCTATTCTGTAAATGTTTATTTAAAGCGCTTACAATGAACCGTAAATAATATGATAATTGTGCTATAATTCATCGGCAGACTTATAAATAAATGGGGTATGAATGAATTACTGCCCGTTACAATTAACCTTAAAAATCAGTGAAGCAAATTGTTTTTCGGATTGCTGCCTTAAAGATCTTATAAATGTTATAATATGAAAGATTGTTAGTAAGATTGCTAATAGCATTTCTGTGATTGAGAACGAAATAGTCCTGAAAGTATAAATTGCGATTTTTTATTTTGCTTTTCCGAACGCTTAAGCTAAATCCAACCTACAAAAAATTTCAGCTAATGATATATAATAGAATTATACCATTATATCTAACTAAAGTTATGTATCGATATATCATCTAATTGCGATCTCAGTACAAAATATTAAATAGTATGTTACATTTGGAGTCAGTACTATATTTCTTATTAACTTTCTTTCATGTTTATGTGTTCAGTACAAATGTTATGTTTGACTTTATATATTTCAACTATTAAAAGACACAAACCCAGATAAACGATCATTAACAGGTGTTTCTTAATTCCAAATAATTCTGTATAAATAAAAGCTATATCTACATGTGAACTAGTATCATAATAGGAATTCAAAATATTCGTAAAAGAGTGAGTGACAGTGAGAAGAACAAATTAAGTAGGTAATAGACCGAAGTATTATGAAATAAAGTAATTCTATGAACTGCGAAAAACGTAAAATATCATGTTTCCAGGTATTGACAATACTCTTTGAGGGGTTTACCATCTTTGACCCCTCAGACCGCAATCAGGGCCTCTTAGAGAGTCCACACCTGTCAGGGCAGCAGACGCAGTGCCAGTTGGCAGACCCTGTTCCCTCGCCAATAAGGTGTATGAAGGCACTATGGGGTTTTAGTCCGTGCAAATCGGATATAACCCAACCCCAGCTGCCCCACGGGATGGGAATCTGTTAGGGATTTCCCCATGTCAAAAAAAAAGATAATGACAAGTAAATAGCGAACATGATGTCACTTTTCTCTGTCTTTTATCATTCTTATATTGGCGACCAATTATAATAACCAGTCAATCAATAATGAGACTAGAAACAGCGTAAAATGACGACGTAATTATAGATGCTTTAAAACGAATTGGTTCTTCATTATCTGACCAAAACTGTAATTATTACACAACAAACAGATCATATAAAATCGTAATATTTGGTGTGTAGTTTTATTAATAACATTATGTAATAATAAAAGTATAATATACAACAGAAATTAAATATATTTGCAAGAAAGCCACTTAAGTAAAGCTTAGGCGGTAAACAGAGCACCAGTTGCAAGCAACAAGAACTACTTGATTATACGGCAATAGGTTTGGTTTTTTTTTCTCAAACTGGCTACGCTATGGACCTAGCAAGATATTAACAGCTTCATCGGACTACTAAGGCGAGCGCTTAAGGCACTCAGACGATTTTATTTGGACAACTAGCTCAAGGGTGCACGGCGTACCTCAGCTTGGGCTGTTGCCTGATACATGCAATTCGCGATATAACTGAGCTAACCTACGCTCAGCTACATTTTCATACTTATTGAGTTATTGAAACGTATATGTGTACCAAGCATACATACCTCGACAACTCTCATATGTATTAAGTGTCGGATAATTTTTCTAAACTATTTTATTTCGATAAGGGAAAAATAAAAACCTTCCACTTTCATATGTAAGCATGTATGCCTGCACGTGTGTGGAGGTGATGTGTGTAATGTTGCTGCAGTGTTGTAAGATTTTCTGCGAGTGTATCGCACGAGCAGCGTACTCAAAGGCTTCACGCCGAGGAAACGGACCTAAGGTTGAGCCGCTGCCGTCTGGTGTTGGTATAACACAATTGTACTCCTTTAAACTTATTGTATTTCTTATGGGTTTTTTAATGTTTGACCACAATCTCAACTGATAAATTACAATATAATCTAAGATGGTAATCATTATCATGATGGCTCGTGATGGCCTCGTGATGGCTCTCAGGTTTAGTTGTCTGAACACATAAATATATACTTTGACAACAGATATTCATTTTGAGTGTGATATCTAGCTAGGCAGGCTTAGAAAAACCCCATCATATAGTATAGGCAAAGATGATAACACGATATGCCTGGAGCTAGAAATTGTTCCAAAGCAAACACCGATAAATGCATAGTTACAAATATTAAACAAGAGATTACTATTTAGACAAGTAAAATATTACAAACGCACTACCATCGTACCATAGTGTCATCACATAATCCTTCACCATAGTCTCTAAGTCACTGTTAATTTAGAAAAATGGATTATCGTAGGTATGTTCAATATATCTAAACATTTCTTCAAGTAGGTACCAATATGTTAACATGTATAGTTCAACTTTTTGTTATAATCTAAAATAAACGACTATTTTCATACTCAAAATCGGAACAATTTTCTGCAAGTATTTGAAACTGTATTATAATTATATCAAACAAGATTATATAAAGAAATAAATATATTATAATTTTAAAGTGGTAAGTTTATTTAAACCTCGTTCGTGCCTGCTCGCTTAGCTGAATGATTTAGCTTACTTAGCTTCTTTTATATATCGTTGTAAACAGAACTTTAAATTCTTCTACAGCTCCGAAGCTGTTTCTATGACAAAATTCATTGAAATCGGTCCTGTCCTGCAAATTGTGTGTGTTATCAAAACGTAACAAAAAGTACACATAAATTAAGCTACTTTTGCATACAACATTATATGTGAATTTCTCGTGAACTGCGTAGTTGTCAAGAAGAAAGAAAACAATTATTTTACAAACTCATAAGTTCAAATATATGAGCTATTTCATAATAAGCAGGTGTTGCATTAGGTCAGTTAAGTCCTTAGCTACGCCTCAACCTACAGACCAACTACTGCTATTGCGCTTGTATTCTGATTTCACCGACAATTAACGTTAATAATATATATATATGATTGCCTAATCGTTATAGTATCCTTCTATTATGTCCTATTATAGAATGTTACCTGTGTATTGCTAACATTAAAAATATATTTAGTTGCGTGTTCGAAACTTAAACAGTAAAATCTAATTTAGGTTTATTTCTGTTCTTTGGTTATTGTTTCAGGAATAAATATTTTTTCCAATTTAATTACTTTATTCGTACGTAGAACACACAGAACAACTTTGTACATAGCGGATATTGAATCGCTACAGTGCGGGTACTGCCGGCGAAGCATTGTAATATAGTCCATGAAAGCCGAGTACGTACTCAATATTTCGGCTTTGAATTCTCTTAGTTATCTTAAATCTATGTTACTACATTTCACACTATAATTATTCTTGTTAAGCACGCGTGTCTTCTTAGGGAATATGTTGATTTTAAAATTATGAGTGCAGAGAATGTCGGATTATATAATAGTAAGATAAATATTTTTATATAGAAGATATATATTTATGCACTTACTTTACAACGGCCAGAGACTGTATTTATATTTTTCATAAGTACGAATATTGTTATCATCTTGAATTTTAATTAGCAAAAACATGTGGTTTTTCTAACGAATGTTGACCCAATTGACTCACTTAATTACTCATAAAATATTTTCCTGTTTATTGATCCTGTTTGAGTTGTGTAATATTATGCAAAAGGAAAGGACAATTATAATTAATATTATTTCTAATTAAAAGTCTAGGTTTTAAAACGTTATTCAATTTAATTATAAGAATATCCCTTGTTGTGTAGGAAGTTAGGCAGGAAATTGTTTACGTATACATTTTTTATCTTTTTATGTTATAGTAGGCAAATGAACAGTCGGGTCACGTGATGTTAATTCATCACCGTCGTCCATATACACCTGTAACACCTGGAGAGTCGTAAGTGCGTTGCCAGCTATGTTTGTGTGAAAGGGTAAGGGGGAGGGGAGATGGGCCTCCGGCACTCTCACTAACCGAACGAAACGCAACAATGCAAGCACTGTTACTTCACGTCGGTTTCAATGAGAGGGTGGTACTATCCCGTGTGAGCCGACCCATTCATGCTGAAACCAGTAATCGCTTCAGCGTGGTGCTACCACCTACCAAAAATGTACATTAATTTTTTCTACATTTCTTTTTCAACATGTTACTTAAAATAATTAACAGTTGAGAAGCTTCTGGAAATATTAGAAATTATAACCAAGCCGATTTAGTCATTGCGAGTTCAGCTACCGCATATGATGGATTTTGTGTGATGAACATCACTGAACATAGTTATTTCGGTTTGTATCAGTCCTTAATATCTTTGCGCGAACCTTTTGAGTAATGATATCAATTTAGTTGCCGTCGCAGACGTTTTGACACCAAATTGTTGTGTATATTGTTTTCCAAATATTAGATATACGTTTAAATACTCGATTAAAACGCTTTAAATTAATATCTTCAGGAAATCGTCGGAAGATCTTGGATCTTCTTTTAGTGTATAAGATTGCTAATGGAGTTACTGTGGTTCAGGATGTACTAAATTTAAATGTTCCTAGAAAGGTTCCACGATATCCCATTCAGACTGTTTTTTTTTTCTAAAATGTTTTTACGTACAAACATTTGTTCGCCTCTCATTCGTATGAAACAGTCGTATAATGACCTTAATAGCAATAGTATTGACATCTTTAACTGCTCATTCAGGAAATATCGCTCAGATCTGTTTAAATTATACGCTTGTTGATTTTTTTGTTAAATTATAATCTTCATTCAGTTTGTTTTGTTAACAGATTAGGTTAGTAGATTTATGTAATACTAGCCTCTGCCCGCGACTTCGTTCCCGTGGTATAGATACTTTGGGCAAACATTAACGCGCAACGAAAGCTCTCAAGAGGAAAAATCCACCGATTTTTAAACATTCTTCATTGGTGCTCCACTCCTATTGATCTTAGCGTGATGATATAGCCTATAACCATTCTCGATAAATAAGCTATATAACACTGAAAGACTTTTTCAAATCGGTGCAGTAGTTCCTGTGATTACCTCTACAACTTCACAATGTTACAAACTCACAAACTTTACCTCTCTATAATATTAATATAGATTTTGTGAAGGTGTCGTTGATGTGTCAATGGAGAAATAAATAAATATTGTATGTAATCATGTCTTTAAGAATACTACTATATGTAAAATATATATCTTATTTCAGTTATATAAAACGGAAGGTCTTGTTTTATGCTTTTCATTAAGGTCGAGCTCCTTCATATTTCACAATGTTCCCGTCACGATATCGACACTGAATTCTCTCTTGGTGCGGTGCCTCTCTGTATTTGATACAATAAACAAACCGTTTCGTTAAATAGAAATTTATAGGTTTCGGAACAATTTAACTTAATTGAAATAGGATGGAAAGGAAAACGAAACTTGCTCGATTTTTATTTCCATTTCAAAGCTCTCAATTAATATACCGTATTTTTATCATTAGGACAATAATGAAGATCTCTGTACTTTACTATACTCGCCTATGTATATGATTTCATTTAGTACTTGATACGTAATTTTAATATAACAAATATTTGAAGTGTTTTTTTTTTATATCACAGCAAGCAAACGAACAGGTGGGTCACCTGATGTTAACTAATCACCACCATCCATACACAATCGCAACACCAGGGGAGTCGCAAGTGCGTTGCCAGCTTGTGTTGGGGGGATAGGGAAGGGGGAGTAAGGGAAAGGAGAGAGAGGAGGGGGGAGATGGTCTACCGGCGCTCTCACTGACCAAACGAAACGAAACAATTCACGTCTGTTAATTCACGTCGGTTTTCTGTGAGAGAGTGGTACTACCCCGGGCGAGCCGGCCTATTCATGCTGAAACCAGTAATAGCTTCAGCGTGGCTCTACCACCTACAGTGTGCTTAATATCTTATATGTAAAAATCAATGTTTGTATCTTTGTCCGCTATGCATTCCGAAACTACTCGCCCGATATATATAATAGATTGTTTAATTATATATAGGTTATATAAATGTTTTTTTTTTACATTTTAATAAAGGATTGCCTTAGAGGAAGAAAGGGTTTTTGTTCTTATTGGAATTTTTAACACTACATTTGAATATTATTTTCACATAATTGACATATTACAATCAAATACAATTTAAAAAACAAAAGCTGTTTAATTACGTCATTATCTCATTAAGCAAATATCATTAACCTTATTGATGACTTTGATCACATATAAATGACCTACATAATTATATGTATAGTATACCTATATCTTACATATTCGTCACTAAATTTAAAAAAAAAGTTGAATTTGTAATGCGCTTAATACGTTCATTTCCAAATTGCAGACTATCTGATTAGACATGTGCTAATGACGAATCCTTAACTAATGATATGCAAATGTCGTTCTAATTGATCAAAGGAATCAGAACTCAAAGGGAGTATTAGTGTCGAGATAAACAAACGGTCATTGGTTTTCTAAATCGAATTTAGAACTAACCTGATTGGATATACCGAAAGCTTAAGTTAAAAAACTAATGGAAAAAACATTAACGAGTAGAGAAATTAAAAAAAAAAATCTAAATTACTTTATACTACTTGTGTACACGTGAATGCTACTCTATTCGTACTAGTGTCAGATTTTGTTGTTCTGTTCATTTATTAATATCATTTTTTCATAAAATATGTGACGTTATTGGAAAGGAAACTTGTGGAAGGTTCAATGTCACACAATTTTATGGTGGTAGAGCCACGCTGAAGCTATTACTGGTTTCAGCATGAATGGGTCGACTCGACCGGGGTAGTACCACCTCCTCACAGAAAACCGACGTGATGTAACAGTGATTGCATTATTGCGTTTCGTTCGGTCAGTAAGAGCGCCGGAGACTCACCTACCCTTCCCTTTCCCTTCCTTCTTCCCTTTCTCTCCACTCCTCGTCCCCTTCTGCTAGCTTCCCCCAACACAGGCTGGAAATGCACTTGCGACTCTCCTAGTGTTGCAAGTGTCTATGAACGGTGGTGATAACTTAACATCAGGTGACCCATCTGTTCGTTTGCCTACCATGATATATATAAAATAAAATAAAAATACTACCGCAAAACGGTAGTGCTCTTTTTATCGTATTCTGCTCCGAAGGAACTCATTGAGAACATAACTGAGACACGAAGTCTTCCAACATAGCTGTCAGGAGTAGCAACCTATTGTGGATGGTCATAGACAGATAGGTATAAGCTGTAGTGACTATTTAGACTTGGGACTATTGAACTTGTACCTAACATTGCATGCCTGTTTGCTACTTCATAACATAAAAAACAGGGTGTGTCGTAAAGACATACGATACAAGTGAGATTTATGTATTTATTACAGGGAAATATTTTGACGAAAAAAAACGACAAAAAGCCAAAGTTGTGTGGTGGTGTTGTCAGACGGTCACCTATCCATATATTGACCGCGCCCGACGTTGCGTAACTTCGATGATCGACGAGAAACAATGTTTTCAACTCTCTACCCGACATACTGTTGATCCCCACTACCTTTCTTCACACAAAAAGGACGGCGGTTAATTTCAAAACCCTTCAGCTTAAATCAGCTATTTAATTTTATTCTATCGCGAGATTATCCCTTTTCACCAAAACAACCCCACAGATAAAATTCAGTAACAGCGCTTTCCGATACCATAGTTATATACCTTCTAAATTTCTCGCGAATAATTTGTTCTAAACACGTACAAGGATAACGAACATTATACCTCCGAACCTCCTCTACAGCTCGTAACAATCTCTTCATCACTTTCCATTGCGAGTCACGTTCTAGTTCAAATGAGAGAAAATGTAATCTTTTTTTCTACCCCCCTCAAGTGATTGGGTCGAACTGTAAAGTATCTCTCGGATGGACGTTTCTACATTGCTATTTGACTGCGAGGCTTTATACAAAGCCGGATTAGAACTCGTTTGCATAATCAGACTCGATTCGGAACGAAATGATGAGCTTATCCTTTGTGCCTACATACATAGATAATTACTATATACATAGATACATTTAGCATTGAATTTTTATCTCTGTCACATAAATTAAAATTTCAAGCATTGAATATTCGCAACACGATAAGGTAGAATAAATCATATAGGTATATGTAGATTATAGGTGTAAACTAATCATAAAGATCAACGTACGAGAGAGAATATTGGCAAAGTTTGTCTCGTAGTTACCGACACAATTTCCGCTGCTACAGGAACGTTTTCTCTTTGACGCGTTATAATAATATTTTGTAAAGTTAAAAGGGTATTATTGAACGTTTTTTTATAAAGTTAATAAATATGTATTTCTAAAAAAATACGAATATTAACTAGACAATTTGTGAGAAACATTTTAATTCAATTTGTTTTGTAACACGTGCTTCGTTCGTATAAAATATTAACTTGTAAGCGAGTACCAATTTAGAAAGTGAATTAATTTTGGAATGTGACTACATTTTGCTTTGTTTTATTCGTTCTTTTTAGAGTTCATTACTATTTATTTTAAGGTTCAATGATCACTTAACTAAAGCGTATTCCATAGAATTAACATTATCTATCATTATTTTTTGTGCTAGAAATACATCACTTTAATTCATTCACGTTCTTTGTTGTTTTTAAGATATTACTCCTGAATTAATATCCTAATTAATATTTTTTATTGTGAAAGTAGGTTTGTATCATTGTTAGTCTTTTATGCCTCAACTAAAATATCCAAACCGATCATCATGAAATTATTTACATAAATTGTTAGTGGTACAGAAAGACATAGCGTACTTTAGTCCGAACAAAATGTACTGTTCCCGAGGGATTGATCAAAGTTACATTATCTTGAGCGAAGCCACGAGCAAAACTTAATTTTTAATAATTATACTATTTTATGTCATAGGAGTCAAACGAACAGTCGGGTCGCCTGATGTTAAGTGATCACCGTCGTCCATAGATACTTTCAACAACAGGGGAGTCGCAAGTGCGTTGCCAGCCTGTGGTTAGGGTAAGGAAGAGGAAAAGAGGCAGGTGAGAAGAGAGAGGTGAGGGTAGGGGAGGTAGTCCTTCGGCGCTCTCACTAACCAAACGATACGCAAGAATGCAAGCACTGTTACTTCACGTCGGTTTTCTGTGAGAGAGTGGTACTCCCCCGAGTGAACCGACCCATTCATGCTGAAACCAGTAATAGCTGCAGCGTGGCTCTACCACCTACAAATTATAATAATTATAGTATAATTATTATCTCATATTAACATAATTGTAATATAATTTATTGGTAATACAGCCGCCATAAATTATCGAAGCCTGTAGCCGATAGATACCAAAGGTGACATTCAAATGATATTCAAACTCCGGCACATTGTTAATAAGTTACGGTGGCTTAGCTTGGGATTTGCATAAATTCAGGTGGCATCTGCAAGTACAATTCGGGTGTGATCTCTGAACTGATGTGGAAACTTTGTGTTAGAATCTATTCTCCTACCTAAACTCTGTGGATATAATCCTACATTCTACACTTAGTATTCAAAGTTTTCTTAAATACAATAAAAAAATATCATTATTTCTATTTTTTTTTTTTTTTTATTATTTCTATTATCATTATATTCTTCTAACGGAAACCAGAATTTTCAGAATTATTCTATCAGTAAGATATAAAATATATTCATAACATCAGAATTATGTAAGTTAACATATTTTACATAATTAAAACACCTTTTTTTATAAAGTTTTGTTTACTTAAGATACAGTATGGATAACTGCGTGTAGAGTATTAGTACCATTTAAGCCAAGGTTCATCGGTGATGGATCAAAAGCCTAAATACTAACCCCAATATATCGGCATAAGCCATAAAGTCGCATGCCTTGTGGTGTTTTATCGGCTGTACTTTGGGGAATGTGCACTAGGTCTGCACCAACGAATTTCATAGTCTCCCTTCCATCTCAGGAGTACCATACGCCGCAAAAGAAAGGAACGGTCTGCCTTCTCTGTTTTTCTTAGTGTATACAATATAGCGATCTTCAAATAAAGAGTAGATAAGTTTTTACTGATCGATGGCATTACTTTCCATCAAGTGAGACCAAGATTAAGCGTCACGTGGTATATTTAAAAAAGTTATGGCTATTTGAAACAAACATCCATAAAAGCAATAATGACAATTCTTATACCTTATCTATTACAACATTCGAATCTCAATTCCATGCGTTCGACACAGTGTCCAAACACGCATATAATGTAGGTAAATGTAGGTGGTAGAGGCACGCTGAAGCTATAACTGGTTTCAGCATGAATTGGGTCGGCTCACTCGGGGTAGTACCACCCTCTCACAAAAAACCGATATGAAGTAACAATGCTTGCATTGTTGCGTTTCGTTCGGTCAGTGAGAGCGCCGGAGGCCCACCTTCCCTCCCTTTCCCTCGCCCCATCCCTTCTTCCCTCCCCACTCTTCCCCCTGACCTTAACACAGGCTGGCAACGCACTTGCAACTCTCTTGGTTTTGCTTGTATCTATGGACGACGGTGATCACTTAACAGTACGTGACCCGCATTTTCATTTGTCTCCTATGACATAAAAATAAATAAATAAATGATCGCTTTAATAAATAAATAACTAAATATACACTTTTACATTTAAAATAAATATTTTCTACTATCAAAAATACCTACCATGTGCACCTGTTCCAGTATTTACGGTACACATTACAATTTACTTTGAACCGGGACCTCACAACACGCACCTGTGCTCATTGGACTAATCTCGTACTTACAGGCAACCTAGTGCAAGGATACGGCATGCCGTGCGGTACGAGGTCATCTTCAGATTTGTATAAATATTACAAACCTATAATTGTTACACTTTTAGTTTTAAACATTAGTTTTTTTATTCTAAACCAAATAGTCAATATTAAGTGATAGAGTATATATAATATTATGTCCATAAATTAATTATTATATATTTTATTAATCCTTTGAATGAAATATATAATTAGCTTCTAATTGAAATAAAATTATCACAGCTTAATTATTTTTAATAACTGCATTTCCTTGAAATATTACCGTGACGTTATTTATTATATAAGCTAGCGCGACCGGCTGACGTTGGCTGCCCTGATAATAAAAAAAATGACATTATATACGTAAGCCTTCGTTATACATTACTTTATCTACTGATGAAATTCTCATGAATATCCGTTAAGTCGTTTTTGAGTTTATCGCGAACAGACAGACAGACTGACGAGATACAAGTGTAGTTACATGTAGTTACATATGTGTAAGTAGGTCTAGGTTACTTTATAAAAGTATGAAAGATATACAGTTGATTTAATTATATAATGCATAATATTTACTATATACTTTATATATGGCTAAAAAGTATTTAAAAAATCGCATAATAATACAGTTCCTTCGATACACGGACACACTTTTCTGTGGCCGAAAATGCAGGGTGCGCAGTAAAGACAGACAATAGAAATGAAACTCTTGTATTACAGGGAAACATTTTAATTAACAAAATACAAAAAAACGCCAACATCACGCGGTGTTCCCAGACGGTCACCCATCCAAGTACTAACCGCGCCCAACGTTACTTAACTTCCGTGATCGTGATCTACCCGACACAGTGTTTACCCCCATTTTTCGTCATACAAAAAGATTGAGGATCAGAATTTCAAAGCACTCCCATAAGAAGATTTACTTCCAAATCAACCTTATAAATAATTATATTTTAGTTACCACATAAAATTCAGCATCTTTTGTTAGCCAGCATTCATCTGAAGACATTACTATGAAATTTTATATTTAAATCAGCTGTTCCCGCGACTTCGTCCGCGTGGAATAGTCACTTTGTGCCAACGCTGACACGAAGCGAAAGCTCTCGGTACGAAGAAATAAAAGATTTTGAATAATTCTTCATTGGTGCTCCACTCCCATTGATAATATATAGCTTTATGGCCTTACTCGATAAATTAGTTTAACACTGAAATAATTTTTCAAATCGGACCAGTAGTTCCTGCGATTAGCGTGTTCAACCAAACAAGCAAACCTTCCTTTATAATATTAGTATAGATTAAATAATACTTATTTTGTTAAAGAACATTGAAATTTATTTGACCTCAGTATGCTTTGGTAGGGAAGCATTTATTAGATTAATATACTGTTAGAGTAATTTCTTAATTTTTTCTGTCGCTTCTCTTATAAAAGAAACAACGTCAATCTTGGGTTAAAATAACTTATCCAGGTTTTTAATAAAACCGTCCTTCGGTTGCTTATAACTACTCCAATTTTTGTTCTTAATTCTGATCTTTTTTTATAGTAGCACGGCAAAGTGGCTGCACTGTGCCTGATGGTAAGCACAGTGCAATCCAAAAACAACGGCGACTGCCGAGAGATACGTCATCCTTCATCGGTCGTCGCTGTCATGCGGGCCTGCGTAAATGCCTCTTCAAGTTACGCTTGAAGGACCCCATATTATAGGAAGGAGGGAACACACTAGCCGGGAGATTGTTCCACAGCTTCACGGTACGGCAAAGATAGGATGTTGCGAACTTTTTATCTCGTGCCCAGATAGGGTTTACCGTAAACCTGTGGCTCCGTAGACCAGCGCGCGTGGTTCGGTTGTGAAAAGGAGAGGAAGGGATTAAATTGAACAGCTCTGCAGAACACTCGCCATGATACAGACGGTAGAACACGCTCAGTGAGGCAATATCCCTGCGCAGTTGAAGCGGCTCTATAAACTCTGTAATGTCTGCATCACCTGATGTGTATTTTATACAAGTTAACATTAAAAAGAACTTTTATTTTTGTATTATAGTTTCTTTAACTTTACTTCCATTTTTGGTTATTGTATAATACAAATACGGAAAGAAGAGAAAGATGGGTATTATAGGAATACATTGTTATTATTCTACTGTATAACTCTTTGTCCGTGTTTGTAAATCTCTGTAGACAGTTTAAAATTTACACCTATTCGAGATTCATCATCAGTTTTTAATAAATTGTTATAGAAACGTCTTAAAATGAAGTTTGGCCACCTGAACAACACAAAGAACAAAAAACAGCATTATTTTAAAATCTAAAAACATTCATAATATGTAGTCGAGAGTACAAACACTTAATATTTAATATAATCAATCACCTGGTCAATAGCATAGTTTTTAAATCGTGTCGACTTATAAACTTCACCCAAATTGGATTACTTTACTAAAATATACAAATAATGATCAATAGATTTAGTAAAACTCTTAGACCACAAAATATGTAAAGGTATAGAAATAAATAAGTGGCTGATGAGGGCTCCCGTTTCTTATTCTTAATTTATCATAACGTCGGAGTTATGTAATTCAATTCGCATGGCCCATCTGCGCTAAAGAAAAGTGAAACAGAATATTTTTCAACAATTGCAACTAAACAATCTTGCACGTATTACATTTGGCACGTGTGATGTCATTTTCAGAATTTTGCAATCGCATAAGCCGGGAGCTTGAGTTCATGAAAAAATTTATGATTGTAACAAACTGGTAGAATTTTAATTTCATTCAAGACTTTCTCGTCGGAGTTTTTGGCGGGATTTTGGAATGCCATGTAGTGGGTCTTTATATTTTATCCATAATCTTGTGTTATTTGGTTCTGTATTGTGTAATGTTGGTGCTGCTTTACGTAATATAGTGTGGTTATTGTGCATAAGTGAAGTGGATTGGAAATAATACCACAATATTCTGACTTTCCACAAAAACTCTTTGAGAAACTTGTAATATCGTTACTCACTTGACAATGATAGTAATAGTCTACCAAAGGACTGGTTGCCAAAAATAAAATAGAAGAAGAAGACTCTTTCGTCTACTTTTATAGCAAAAATAACAGATCCTATGAAATGATGCTGAATGCCTCTAAATAAAATGTTTCATGGCTGTTACGTAACAACATAGTGTTCTGTAAATAGTAATACGGTTATATAATAATAACGAATATGCTTTCCTGTTATTTTACAATAAATATTGATAGAAACTGTTGCCAATGATTTTCGCTTTTTGGTAATTAGTTGTTTTGTATTGATTAGTACCAAGTACACTACAATCAAATGACCATTCGCTATTTCAATAACTTGGTGTGAGTAACGTACACAGTACGTTACTCTGTCTTTCACATATATTGTTTCGTTAAATAATTCTTGTTGCTTCACTCGTAACGATTACACCGTCCGCTCTTATCACTGTCAATAATTATAACGGGTAATATATCATAAACAGCAGAATAATTATGTATTTTATAATTATCAAAATAGTCACTACCTCTACTAGTTACCAATAATTATTTTTAAAATGGTTATTTTCATAACAAATCTCAAAATTATGTAACATGTTAGTGTAATGTAAATGTAAATTCAGTTCAATTGCTTTTTCAGCTAATTTATATAAAAGAGCTTCCTAAAAAAGAGCGACATCTTTTTATCAACCATAATCCGAGTCAGAAACTCATTTGCGAGTGCCGTAGTCTCAGGTACATTTTTAATTAAAACTTTTACCACCAAAATAATTATGATTACTTACATGTAGGTATGTCAATCATAGCTTATATGGATATAAAGTTTATTTGGTCTTGACTGTACTACTGCTTCTAGATAATTATCATTGTTTAGTTCTCGTTAATATTATATATGTATATACATATATGTATATATATATATATATATATATATATACACACACACACACATATACATCTATACCTTTAAACGAGCAATTCTTGTATATTTTTATATTTGTATATATTTAGGATGTCGGGAACGGCGTCATCTATTTCCGTAAAACTTAGTATATATGTAATTTCGGGGACGATAAATCGATCTAGCTAGATTTTATTCGTAGAAAATTTTTTAACTGAGTTTTCAGGCAATAAAAAAATATAGCTAGAATATAAAGGTAAATTTCGCCGCCGCTGTCAAAACAAAAGTAGCTTAGATGGAAATCGGTTGTTTCGAAAATCCGTGTAACCCTAGTATATTAATAAAATAAAAAAATGTTAATTTTATAAGGCAAACCTAACAGTTTCTTTTAATTTCAAAATGTTTTTTAAAGAACCAAGCTAGGCTCGGTCGTCCATGTACTTAGTCTTTAATACCAATTTTGACGTATCTTATACCAAAAATTAAGAGCCTTAAAGAAAATCTTTTATCTGTCTACTTTTAAAGGCGCTGAAACGTGAATTCAATTTCCTTATCTGAGAGTTTACAAGTACTGCCTAACAGATATATCTCTGATTTCAAAAGGAACATAACTCCGACATAAATTCTCGGTATTACTTTAAATCTCTCGAAACTGAACTTCTAAAAAATTATAAATTACACTTAGTTATTTTCAGCAATGTATCCAAACATAAATTGTACACTCTAATTTCCAGTTTTAGATAACTTTCAGTCGAATTTTTGGCGAGATCTTGGAATGCCATATAATGGTCTTTATATTTTACCCATAATCTTGTGTTATTTGGCTCCATATTGTGTAATGTTTCTTTTTTAACTTTATTTTTGGCAAGCAATCATTCAGATTATTACTGCCATTGTCGTGTAGTTAATAATATTACAAGCGGCGTGTGATTATTTCTATATTCCAACAAGATGGTGGCTTTTTTTGTTAGAACCTTCCCGAGAGTTTTTGTGGCATCTCAGAATGTCATGCTCTGTAGTATTATTTTTCATTCACTTCATTTTCACACACTTCACTCAAGTGGAGCATAGATTCTGATTTGCCACAAAAACTCCCGAGAAAGTTCAAACAAGTTGGCAACCATCTTATTAGTTCATTGAAATTATATCAAGAAACTTGTAATATCGTTACTCATTTGAGAATGTTAGTAATAGTCTACTAGAAGACTTGTTGCCAAAAATAAAATAGACGAACTTTCAGTCGCTTAAACATGAATTATTATGTTACGGGTATCGTTATGTCAGATATAATTACGTTGCCATACAGTGGTCAAATAGTTATCATAAAATGTATTACAAGTAACTTAATAACTAACTCACAGATAAAAATGATAGACCACTATTAATTCAGACAAAACGCATGTTTTCCATAAAGTAATGAAAATTATCTTTGACAAACTTCAATAATAAAATGTCCTTTATGGTTGGTACCTTTTACACAGCATTCTAGAAAAAAGCTGGATGATGTACAGGTAGGTATAAATTGATATCTGTAGAAAAACAAAATTAAATTATCGATATTACCTAACACTTGATACATAGAGATTTCGAAGCGATAACCTGGAGAGGGAAAACGACTGGCCGGCAGAACCAACCTGGAGATCCGATGACATAACGAGAGCGGTGAGTAAACTCTGGATAAGAATAGACAAGACCTTAGCAGTGGAAAACTTTGCACAGGTCCGGCTGCCGAGGGGAGGCAGGTGGAGTGTACTCAGTCTGTCTCCTTATTAGGTAGGAGTCCGGCGGCCACCTTCCACCTGGCGGACCTTTAGTACGGCTATCCATGGTAGGTACCTACTACGATCCCTTGCCGCCCCAAGAAATACAGTCAGAGCTGCACCTTGGTGTTTTAGTCCGTGCGAGTCGGATATAACTCACTCTTCCCCCCCCCCTCCCCCCCGTTAGGGTGGGGTAATCATAAAGGATTTTCCCAAGATAAATGAGAAAACCGAGTATGTGTTGAATTCCCAGCTTCCAAAGCGAACAAGATTCTTTTATGCTAGTTGCGCTGACAACAGAAGTTTTATTTATACAACTGCGAGAAGACTTAGATTTATAAGTAGCTATTTTACTTACGTTCAGGATCTCCAACTGCTAATTTTTTTTTATAACAAACAACTGTAAAAGCGCTAACTTTTGATATTTTTATCTATACTATCTATACTAATATTATAAACAGGTAAAGTTTGTGAGTTTGTGACGTTGTAAGGTTGAAGGAGGTAATCTCAGGAACTACTGGTCTGATTTAAAAAATATTTCAATGTTATGTAGCTCATTTATCGAGAATGGGCTATAGGTTATATCATCATCATCATAAGCCTAATAGGAGCGGAGCACCAAGGAAAAATGTTTTAAAGTCGGGGCTTTTTTCCTCTTGAAAGCTTCTGCTGCGTGGTAGCGTTAGCTCAAAGTATGTATTCCACGCGATGTATGTATTCAACAATGTCATATCGACGTCAAACAAACGATAATTTCACATACAACATCAATGTTAGGTATTTAATTGAAAAAGGCATTACTTTGCGGAAATCTATCATTAAATATTGTAATATTTTGTTGCAGCAAGCTACCAATCTATTCCAGGCGGAAGTGCAAAGTAATGAACGCTACAATATTTATCGATGTTAGGGAAATATCGATGAATATCGAGCATCTCTATACAAAACTAATATTTGTAACACTAATCTCTCTACTTATATGTTGTATTATTACTACCAGTTCGATTGTTACTTTGACAAGTTTACTATAGGATTAAGTGAACATCAATCACGAGCTATATTATCTGTAGCTATCGATTCATGAGAATGCGATACATATATTCAGGCCCTTTTTAATCATATCTTCTTTGGGGGCACGCTAAACACACAAGTACCCAAAGTAACAGAGTGCACATTTTTCCATTTTCTGAAATATGGTAAACAAAAATTGAATATTAATTAAAAATCGTAAAGTCCTCATCTTTCAAAGGTTTTGATGTTATTTGATTAATCTGTTTAAAAGTAACACATATGAATCAGACACCTTTTCTTAACTTACTGTAATTGTTCAGGAAAAATAGTATATGTATTTGGATAACTTTGACTAATTAAAAAAAAAAAACAAAAATGTTGTAAGGATTACGAAGATCGATTTTTTCTTTTTTATCAAACTCTTTTTTCTTTAGTTTTTTTTTCAGTTTTTTATGGCAATTTTTTATATATTCCGAATTCTTTTTAAGGGCACTGCGTACTTCAACAAAAAAACCTTGCATATATTTAACCCTACCATTAATATTTACTAAAGCATTTCTAGTCACGCAATTTTAGGGGAAAGAATAGTTCTATTATGTACTTAACAAGTGCAGGCGGTTCAATGTACCCGAGCACTATATTTTAATATTAAACGTACTAAGCTATTGCGTGTATTTTATAAATCGGGAAAAGTATATTATATCGTTAGACCTTGAAAACTTACCACTGAAACGCTTATAAAAACATTTCACGTTAACAAAGATATTATAATAAATCCTTTACCGAGGTTATTGACTTATTTAAACATCAACTAAGATCTCTAGATGTGGTACTGTCCAAGGTTATAACATAAAACGGTATGGTTATGCTAATAATTTTGACTCACTCTAATGAGTGACGTTTCTGCCGATAAGCGTACGTTATCATACAAAAACAGATCTCTGATAACATATCATGTGCCTTACTTTTGTGTCTAAAATGTCCACAATGTCCTTATTTTATGACTAAACGTGTATCCGCTGCTGTGATGAATTTAAAATAATGTGACTATAATTAGTTGTAACTGTACTACAATGCTAAAGTGCATCACATTTTTAGGTTTATTTGTGCTTGTCTGCTCTTACGTTAGTGACGATGAAGGTAAAAGCGTTTTGATAAAAAACATGTTTACAAACATTACATGACCATTAGAGTACTATATATTACTGTTCTTTAAAATCTGAATAAAACATAACACACAATATAAAAAGGTTTTATGTCACAGTCACAATCTGTTAGTAAACTTGTTACTAGACTCATAGATTGCAAGTTCAGTTTCGAATTTACCCTTGTAAAGAAATTTTCTGATATGGAAATGAATATTTTTTATACGTTTGAGTATTTAATATTTCAAATAATAGTTGTTTTAATTGTCTTTTACAAGATGCATTAAATAATGAATAGCTGTATATCGTTTAATAATAATCATTATTTACTAGAATGTAAGTTAGGTATATAACATATGTCCAATATCTATACTAATATATAAAGCTGAAGAGTTTGTTTGTTTGTTTGGTTGAACGCGATAATCTCAAGAACTACAGATCCGATTTAAAAGTTTCTTTTAGTGTTAGATAGCTCATTTATCGAGGATGGCTCTAGGCTACATATCATCACGTTAAAACCAAAAGGAGCTGAGCACTAATGAAGAATGTCTCAAAATCGGGCTATTTTGGAAGCTTCCGCTGCGTGTTAATGTCAGTATTATATGCGATAACATTCTATCAAAAATATTTTCATGGTTTATTTTATATTCCTATTAAAAAAGTTTGTTCTACGTTAGTTTTCTTTTCGATTTTTAATTATACGTGTTACGTTTATATCGCAAACATTTCTTAAGTTTATTCTGTGTTGTTATTCAGAAAGTTTAGTAGTAATAATATTTGTCCAATAAGACAGTCGAAGGAATTAATCCATACAGCCAATTCTGAAGTTGTCAATATAATTAGTTTTCTTCTATGTCCAAGTTAATGTAAAGGTATAAGCGCCGAATCCTCTACATAATATAACGTAATTTTTTATCTTCTTAATCTTCAAGACCATAGAATTAATGCTTCGTGGTTTTATTTTTCATTCATTTCACTTATGCAAAATAAACGAACGATATTATATAATACGCAACCAATTTCTACACGATATAGAATCATGTAACACAATATTATGAAAAAAATATAAAATCCACTACATGACAGACTGAAATCCCGCCAAACACTTAAAAACTCTATTCTACATTAGTTTTGTTGCCAATTTTTTATTTGTGATATATTACGTATTATAAAAGTAAAGTGAGTGTAATTTATATTAAAATAAATTATTTTAGGTGAATACAATCTGTGATGCTACAAACATCAACATTTTTTTAAACTCTGTCGATATGTCTGTTTTTTATTTGTTCCGGGTAATCTCCGAAACGACTGGACCTATTTGAATGTTTTTTTTTTCTTAGAAATGACTACGCTTAACAGCTTCACCGGACTAAAAGTAATATTTGAACGGGAATTTTACGGGCAAATAAGTAACTAATTAGCTGTTTTATTTAATATTGTTCGATAATGTGTAGCTTCATATTTTCATTATTTTCTTATATAGTGTGAGCACTGAGGGTAATATATAGTTTAAAATTCCAGTTATGTGGCTGATCATAATCCCATCCCATTCGATACACTATTAGTATTCACATACATAATGTACACGTTACCTGTTACAGTAGATGATGTGCGTGTGATACAAATATTTTTAAATAGTATTATTGTAATTTACACTAGATGTGTAATTACAATTTTAAATTTATTTAATATATAAAAAAAAATCCGTGCGAAGCCGCGGGTAACAGCTAGTTATCTATAAAATTACCGATTTGTACGAATTAAACAATTGTTTCTAATTGTCTTATGTTTCAATTAATATAAGAATTTACTAAAACTTCCAGTACATCTTTGCCAATGCAGTGGCGTTAAACTCTTCAGTAGTGTTTTATATTGCCCCTTGCATATTTTCCAACTCTTTAATAGTGTTTTACATCGATAAAATTCAGTCAGTCCCTTGCATATTTTCCAACTCTTCAATATAACTGGTTTCAGCATGAATAGGTCGGCTCGCCCGAGGTACTACCACCGTCTCACAGACAACCGACGTGAAGTAACAATGTCTGAATTGTTGCATTTCGGGGTGAATTGCATGCACCGGAGGCCCACCTCCCCTTCGACCTTCCCTCCCTCCCCCATCCCCACCAACAGAGGCTGGCAACGCATTTGCGACTTCTCTGTTGTTGCTCGCGTCTATGGACGGTGGTGATCACTTGACGTCAGGTGACTCACCAGTTCGTTTGCCTCCTATGACATAAAAAAAAATATCTCATGCATATTTTCCAACTCTTCAATAGTGTTTTATGTTGCCTCTTGCATATTTTTCCCTACCAAGAATTTATCCAAGTTTTCAATAAGGAGAAATCAGATTAGCATACGTTCTGATAAATACTGTGGATGACAAAAAACTTACAATCCTAGATTTTGCTGTTTGGATATTGTTTGGTGCTACGGGAGCTCGCGCGTTTTTATGCAAATGCTGTGGTGATGAGCATGTAAAATCAAATAAAAAATACCCTATTCAATTTAGGCCCTAAGAAGTCACGTATTTATGTACGTAAAAACTACCACCGGTTCGGAAAACAACTCAGTTATAAAGAAGAACCGGCAAGAAACTCGATCTGGTTTATCTTCTTAACATATATATGGTTGGTGTATGTATAATATTTAGTATACATTACACGTCACAATCATTTTCAGTGGATGCACAGAGGTGAGTCAATTCCAGACATCTCCATCGTTCACATATTGATCCACTCTATAATATCCTTTTGAAATCCGCTTGACGTGGCGTTTAAACTCATAATCCGGCAAATCGGTAATATCCTTTGGGATTTGTTGTAAAACCTAACAAACACTATTCCCTTAAAAACTGTTACTGGATTTACTAAGTCTGAAACTAGGGATAACCAATTTGTCGCAGTATTTAGAACATGCCGGTTCTTTTTATGAAATCCAGCTTTTCAAGATTCTAGCAGACGTACATTAATTCATCAAAAATGTATTGGAAGGGTAGAGTTAACATACAGAATTCCCGAATTCCTGAAACTTGACCTTTGATATTTCCATATTGTATATTACTAGAACTGACCGTTTTTATAACAAAAATATGGTGTCCACCTCAGCTGCTGTTCTCTACAACAAAATGTCATAAAACATAAAGCTATGGAAGAAAGGGAAGTAGAATCCTCAATATCAATATCTTAGGTATAGACATTCGCAGCGACCTCAATCTCAGGGATTACATCTGGAGCATAATCTCCACTGCACCTCGGAGACTCGGAATCCTGAACAGGGTGCAGCGGTTTTTCACACCTGATCAGCTATACCTCCTTTATAAGGTACAAGATCGGCCTTGCGTGGAATACTGTTCGCACCTCTGAGACGGTTCCGCCAAATACCTACTAGATGCCCTGGATAGGTTGCAGACACGAGCTGCCCGCATTGTTAATGATGCAGACATTACACAGTTTTTAGAGCCGCTTCAGTTACGCAGAGATATTGCCTCACTGAGCGTGTTCTACCGTCTGTATCATGGCAAATGTTCTGCAGAGCTATTTAATTTAATCCCTTCCTCTCCTTTTCATAACCGAACCACTCGCGCTGGGCTTCGGAGCCATAGTTTTACGGTTAATCCTAACTAAAACTAAAAAGTTCGCAACTTCTTATCTTTGCCGTACCGTGAAGCTGTGGAACAATCTCCCGGCTAGTGTGTTCCCTCCTTCCTATAACATGGGGTCCTTCAAGCGTAACATGAAGAGACATTTACGCAGGCCGGCATGACAACGGCGCCCGCCGAGGGATGGCGTGTCCCTCGGTGGTCGCTATTGTTTTTGGATTGTACTGTGCTCACCATCAGGCACAGTGCAGTCACTTTGCTGTGCTACAATAAAAAAAAAGGACATTTGCGAATAGAAGAGAATAAAATATAGAGATTTTACATAATAATCGTGCCATATGAAACACAGTTGAGAACAAGACAGGATATTGAGCAAGAATCTATAGAAAAGGACGATCGTCTATGACTTGCTTTTTTCTTTCAAAGTTAGTTATTGAATAATATCGTTTGACGAGTTTTTGGCGTGATCTTGGAATGTCATGTAATGGGCTTTATATTTTATTCATAATCTTGTGTTATTTGGCTCTATATTTTGTAGTATTGGTGGTATTTTACGTAATATAATTTAGTTATTGTGCATAACTGAAGGGGATCGGACATAATACCACGGAGTATGGATTCTGGCTTACTACAAAAACTCCCTGGAAAGTTCTTACAAGACAGCCACCATCTTGTTAGTTCATTGAAATGATCGCAAGAAACTTGTAATATTATAACCTATTTTTTATGCCAAAAGGCAACAAATAAGCTGACGGCCCACCTGATGGTAAATAGTTACCATCGCCTATGAACAACTGCAACACTAAGGGTATCACTGTTGTGTTGCCGATCTTGACGAGCGCGTTTCAGTCCCTTCTTGAAGAGCCCCATATCATAGCCCTGAGAAAAACCGTACTGGGTAACCTATTCCACAACGCTAGCATACGCATAAGGAAGGTTTGAGAGAACCTCACGGTAGTCGCCATATTGCTAGATTTTAAGGTGTGTGGATGAGCAGCCAACCAGTGAGGTGAAGAGGGCACCATATTAAAGAGTTCCTCAGAGCACTCTCCAGGATACATGCGGTAGGGCAGACATAGACAGCCAATGTCTCGACGAAGTTCTAAAGTCTCTAGTCTGCATGTTAATTCGGAATCGTCAACAATACGAATAGCTCGCCTTTGCACGGAATGGCACTAAACAATAGCAGTAATAATCTACTAGAAGATGGGGTTGCTAAAAAGAATAAATATATATATATACATATAAAATATAAAAAGAATAAATACACGAAAGATGCCGTTGTAAATAAGCAGATGATTGATTAATAATCGCTATTGATTTTGATAATAATATCCAGATATTCACCAACGTTATACTCCATATAAAAACTTCCGAAACTATCCGAGTATATAAATACTTTTGCTAGTTGTATAACACAATTCTCTTCCTAATGCTTTTCGAGTTAATTTTAAAACTATGTATTAATTTCAGAAAACTGTGCGTCGATAAACTGCATCGGTGAGGAATACGTATGCACAAACGGACAATGTCACTGCGCTGATGGATATATTCCCAACCAATTTTATAATCGCTGTATACGTTGTCCAGGTAAGTCCTATA